>CM060947.1:98058435-98092934 GCA_030765055.1 Mantis religiosa | reverse complement strand
AGAGAGAGAGAGAGAGAGAGAGAGAGAGAGAGAGAGAGAGAGAGAGAGAGAGAGAGAGAGAGAGAGAGAGAGAGAGAGAGAGAGAGAGAGAGAGATGAGAGAGAGAGAGAGAGAGAGAGAGAGAGAGAGAGAGAGAGAGAGAGAGAGAGGAGAGAGAGAGAGAGAGAGAGAGAGAGAGAGAATTTTGATATATGAGGATCAAATTGAAAGTCCTAAGCAACCTATTGTTAAAGTTCAAAATTCCAACAGTGTAACAAAACCAACTGCATATTAATTGCAATCCATATACTTTACAACACATGTTGCCATATTCTGACATTATTAGATTTATCATATAACCACAAGCAGCATTTCCCAAATGGCAAACATAAATGATTTCCTTATTAAAGGAGAACATTTTTATAAGTTTCACCTTAGACTCCAATATGTCTCTACAAATGTCTGCATGAGTGCCAGCGGTGTGTTAGTAGATGGGTGACACATTTAAAAGATGGGAACACAAGTAGGAACACAAGTATCAAAGATGAGTCTCATTGTGGGCACCCTTATATTGTCTCTATAAAACGCAACAAGGAAAGAGGTAATGAGCTCATTAGAGTAGACACACATATAACATGGATTAAATCTGCAAAACTTGCAGTAGGACATAGTACAGTACAAGAAATGATGGAAAACTTAGATTACCAAGAAAGTTGTGCTCCATGCTTATTGACCAAAGACCACTAACTTCAGAGAACATCATCCAAAATATTTTTCAGATATTTCAACTTGAAGGTGATTTTTTAATCAGTACTGTAGCAGGTGATGAAACCTGGTTTCATTATTGCGAGCCTGAAACAAACTGGAGCAGTACCAACTTGAATTTGTCATTGAAAAGGCAAAGGCAATGCACAGTGATGGGAAAGTTAAGTTTAGTTCTAGACAGGGGTTGCATTCTGGCTAATTTTCTTGAACCTGGACAAACCATAAATGCTGACCCTGCTATATCCAAACCTCCATTTGCATTGTGTTACATACACCCTGGAAGTATCATCTTGCAATACAATAATGCACATCCTCACACTGTTGTGCCACTGTGGAGAAGTTAAGAGCATTTGGGTGAGAAACACTTCTACAGTCTCAACCTGCATCCTCAAAAAATGTGAGGCTATTGCTACGAGATGGTGAAGAATACTCAGAAAACAGTATGGTAATGCCTTGGGCAGTTGGAATAAATTTATACTGCAAAAATATTTTCTAACTTGCAGAGCTTTAGGAAAAACAAGTGCAAATAAATGGAGATTATGTTGGAAAGTGACCAGTCTGCAGATGATGCACTTGGTTTGTCTCCTCATATATCAAATAATAATGTAATAAAAATAATTTGTAAGAATATAAGTGTTAAATTTTAAACAGGAAAATATTTTTGTCTTAAATTTGAAATTTATTTGGAATCATGAAAACAGTGAAAGTCACAAAAAACGTGTATTTTTGTTTCAAAGTTCATTGCTGCATTTTTTTTGTTAGCACCACGAGGGAAAAAATCTATTCTGGTTTTGTCAAGTTCAGCTGCTAAAGTAAAAGTGATATAATTAACAAAACTCTAAGTTAGCCAGGGAATCACGGGAAAAAAACAAAAACAAGAATAAACCATATGACAAAATTAATCAGTAAGAGTGTAAGAAAATGTGATATAAGAGTAGGATAATTTAATAATATGGAAAGTTGGCCACATAAAACTTAAAAATTGTCACAGAGAAAAGGTTTCAGATAAATTGTGCATCAAAAGTGTTAAGCGAGACAATGTTAAAAATTCTAAATATTGTCTCACGTTGGAATGCATGAAATTTTGAACAGTAAAGCCAAGTGGTTACAGAGCAAAGCATGTGAAAATAAACATTTAAACCATGAGTAAAGTATAAAGCTATAATTTACTTCACCAAAAGAGAAAAACAACGGTTTTGTGTGAAGTTATGGTAACTGGTATTAACTGTGGAAGTGCTTAGTTTCCCAAGTGACATGAAACCAACAAACATCTGCAGCAGATAGTGCAACATTCTGTTTGTGAAATATAGGTGAACACATTAACAAACACACTACATGTGCTTTCATAACATGACCCAAGACCTATTGCAATCTTTACCATGACAAATTTCCCTAACTTCTGTTCTACCAATCCATGCCTGCCATTGTAGCAAATCTCATTACAGGAAACAAGATGTCAAACCAATGCACAAAGGAATTAATATCTGTTACATAAATATCTGCAAAATCATCATAACAGCAGACCTCCTGCAGTAGTCAACAGGTAAACCAAAACATAATCAACCATTACATGAAAAAACTGCCAAAGAGGGAGTGTCACAAAATCATTAATTCATCTTACTTCTATTTTGTTTGTTACTAATTTAGTTCATCTTTTCCAGAAATGTTACGAGGGCAATTCAATAAATAATTTCCCTTCTACAGTTCACACATTACTTCTCCACATAGTCACCATTTCTGTGCAAACGTTCTGGTGTCTTGGCAGCAATTTTCTGATACCTTTGTCATACCAGGTCGGGTCCTTTCTCCATAGTCAGTGGTTCATCTCTGCTTTCACCTCTTCATTAGCCTCCAGAGTGAGACTTGAATTGTGGAAAAAGCTGGAAATCACTCGGATCAAGATCCAGAGAATAACATGAATGGGAAAAAAGGTGTCATTTGAAGTTCTGCCTCAACCCATTGTTGCTTATGAGCATCAGTAAGAAACATGGGATCCATCTTGAACAGATTTTTTGATAGTGCAAGACATCTGACAGAATTGTCGCAATAGAGGAGCAGCCAATTTCCATACCAGGAGGCAGTCGATTTATTGTCTAATCAATGGTGATGCATTGACCTTCATCCAACACATTCCAAACTGCAACAGTGGCAGCATTGCCTGTAGCAGTATGTCTACCCCATTAGTAGACAAAGAAGTGCACTTAGCAAAAAAGAAGAAGCTAATAATGGAAACCACAACCCTCTCAGCTACAGAAACTAATATGATTTTCAAAAAATTTACTTACCATCCATGGGCCTTTGATAAATTCAAAAAAGTATTCAAAAAACAAAACATTCAACTAGCACCAGTCAACCATTTCTCCTTAAAAAACCTAATTTGCTCAAACATCAAAGATGTCATTCCATCTAACAAAAAATCTGGTATATATCAAATTGAATGCAGTGACTGTAGTCAAATTTATATCGGAAAAACCAAAAGAAATTTAGAAACAATAGCAAAGGAACACTTTAGAAACATAAAATATACACAATTAGAAAAATCAGCAGTTGCCACGTATTTTTGGGAAAAAAACCACAACATAAATCCAGAACCAAAACTACTAAAACATACATCAGGAAAACAAGAACTATCCACATGGGAACAAATCTTTCAAAAAATAGGAACAAAGTATTCAATTTCGACATCCCCCAGAAAGATTTGTTCAGCAAGTTCCTTGAACCGCCACCAGAGGAAACCTGTGACAAAACATCGTCAGCTACACCAATGAGAATCAGTCGATGGCCGGTTGAGGATGGAGGCAAAGTCTCTGAAACATGTTCTGGAAAAATTTAAAAGTAAGAAATACGACTCATCTAAAATTTAATAATTAAAAGTAAGTGTTGTTTAGTGTCATTAATCGACTCCTTTTTTTTTTTTTTTTTTTTGCACGACTGGGTTTTTTAAAATACACTTGGACTCTTTGTGTGCATAGAACTCTAGTGGCAGTGACCAGAGTTAAGAGTGTTTATTCATTAAATTTAAAGGGAGTCGATATTTTGTCATTGGTTTCCTCTGGTGGCTATTTGGAGCATTAAGTTAGAGAACTTTGTTTGGAACTTTATAATTTGACCATGGTTTTATTTTTTCATGCTAGTATGTAAGATAAATAGCATGACTGAGTTTTACCAAAAGCTGTGTAACTGTTTAAATCATTCACATATAAAGAAAATGGAAAGAGAATTCAGGCAATTAACTGTCTTTCTTTGTACACAAAACCAAAGTATGTTGGATGCATACAATTTTTATTAGCAGCTCCTCATGGCAGACAAAGATGGCTAAGCCTGCACTAATTGTTTCAGAAAAAGTTTTTAAAAGATTTTAATCATACTCACAAAATGCAATTTATGAATATTTAATCTAAAATGTTTCACTAAACAAAGTACATTTAGTAGTATTTGCAATTTACTATTGTATTCTATGCATATTTGAAGAATTTAAATGATAGAATTCTTTAAAAGTGGTCAGGTTCTCTTTCTTCTAGTAAGATAGAGCAAATATCATAACTTAAATAAGAAAGAGCAATCCTTTAAATTATAATATACTGGATACTGGAATGATGAAAAGGCAATTCATGCTTACTGTTGCTTATCTGCAAAGGGTAGCCAAGTTTGAAGTCAGCCTTCCTCCCAAAGTTACAATCATAGCTTCAGGTTTGTGGCACCTCACAGTAAGCTTTAGAACAAATCTATGATGTGTTGCACTCGCATGATTTGTTTACACTTGTACAAACTGTTCTTACAGATGTTTATATCGTTATTACATTATTTATTATTACATGTCAGTTGAGGTAAACATGATCTTATTGCTAATGTTCTTGCAAGGGAATATGGAGTTACAGTAGGTTTTAAGCGATAGTGAAATCCTTAAGAGCTGGCTTCAATATGATAGCTATGAAATTTTGTTCTCTTTGTATAGCCAAGAGATAAAAAGAAAACAAGTAGCTTCCCATTTGAGAAAAGTATACGTATTGCAAAATTTAAACAAATAACCAAGAATGTCACAAAAATGGTTCACTTAAAGAAAAAAACTGACATGTATGTGTGTTTTAACAAGCTCTAAAAAATTTTGTAGTAAGATGTCTGAGGTGCATTCAATTTATATATATACACTGTTGCACCGTTGGCAATAACTGCGAACTCAGGTTGTGTGCTTGGATTTCACATTCATTTCTGAAAGCTTTGTTATACTTACATGGCATTTGTATTCTTATTTGAGACATTGTACAGTACTACGCACAATGGACAGGAGATCAGATTGTGAAACTGTACCAGTCTTAGAATGTGCGGGAGAAAGGAATTGCAAAAACAAGGAAAGGAAATCAAAATGCAAGTCATACTCCAGCAATTTCATGTTCACTTGGTCTCAAGTGCACTCCACCAAATCCTAAAAGTAAAAGGCATAAGCTCTGTAATATAGCTGATTTCAGTGATAATGATATAAGTTGATTTCATCATCTTTCCATGCTCAACAAAATGGATCAAGATAAATTCCTTATGAAATATGAGTATTATATCTCCTAATCGCAGAATGGTGAAGAAAGAAGCTGCAAATATATATCTTAAATTTGTTCAACAACAAAAAATCAATATTAAACATACTAAAGGAACAATAGAAAGCAGAATGTTAGCGCCCGCCTTGGTAGCATGGTGGTAGCGTGTCTGCCTCACGTTCAAGAGGTCCTGAGTTTGAATCTCGGTCAGGGTGAGTTACCTGGATAAGGTTTTTACCGGAGTTTTCCCTTATCCTGAAAGACGAATGTCGGGTAACTCTAAGCTCTATGGACCCTGGGCTCATTTGAGGATCACCCATTTCATTCATCGTCCGATATGACTTAACGTTGGGAGGATGTAAATTAAAAAAAAAAAAAAAAAAGCAGAATGTTAGCATTAAATACAGTGTGAGAACTAATGATGGCCGAGTATTGTCAGTATGTGCTACAATCTTCCAAGGAATCACAGGGTTGTCAAAAGATAATAATCTCTCCTGGCTAGAAAATTTCACTCATCTGGGAATGTGCCAAAGGTGACAGAACAGGAATAATACAGAAGGGCATTTCTGTATTAAGCAGCATTTCTGCTGCTATAAAGCAAGACAAAGAAGTACAGATGGTACAGATGTAGAGAAAGCCATTATGGGAAAGCAAAATCAAGGAGAGGATATTTACCTTCAGAACTTCATATGAGAAAAATGTGGACCAACTTTTGCAATGAAAGAAGATTAAGAAATCTACCAGTCTGCTCATTTTCAAAATATAAACACATATTTTACAACTTCTTCAATCTTTCATTCCGTACACCACACACTGACAAATGCTCAACTCAAAATGGGATTGATGAAGATTAAGATAGTGGCAGATGTGGAAAAGAAAAATGAACTAAGAACGATGTTGTGTTCAAAAAGGTTTTATCAGCTATTGAAAGAGGAAAACGCGGAGGGCAATCACTATTTGCTTTGATATGCAGCAGAATCAACCACTGCCTAAACTTTCTGTTAGCGAGGTATTCTATGCAAGGCAGGTGTGGCTGTATAATTTATGCATAATGATTCCATCTAAATCCCAGAACAAAGATGACATTTCCTTGTATACATGGTTGGAAACTGAATCTGCTAAAGGCTGCAACCAGATTGCCTTAGCTTTGCACCACTTCTTGTTGTAACTGGAAGAAAGGATGTTCAGCAACACTCCTACCATTCGTTTATTTTCAGACTCTTGCTCAAGTCAAAACAAGAATAGTTGGATGATGTTCATGCTTATTGCTTTCCTGTAGAAGAGTAAAACATTTTACCACATTTCACATATCTAACCAATACGTGGGCACAGTTATGCGCCTCCTGATAGAGTTTTCGGCAGAATAGAAAAAGAGTTAAGAAAATAAGAGAATATCTTGAGTCCTGATGAGTACCATCAGATACTATAAAATCACAGCTCTGTGAAAGTGTTGTTCAAAGACTGGGAAGTGCAAAACAAGCACTGAAGTCAAAGCTTCCTTTCAAAATGAATACTCAGCGAATCATAACATATTTCAAGCAATCATAGGATGACAAGGTATGTGTAGAAGTTCAAAATACATATTCTGCTTTGATCTCAAAATGTTCCCAAAATTAAGAGTGAGCAAAGAAAAGAAAAAGGATGTTCAAAATCCAGCTGAATTTTTTGACATTCCAGAAACTGCTAAAGAATTTTACAAAGAAGTACTAGAAGTTACAAATAAATGTTAAAGCTTACATATTCATACTGTCTGAAATTTCTTTGTATGCATTCAATGGGTTTGTTATATAAATAAAACAAAATATTATATCGTTATTGTGAATGCAGCAGTTTCTAAGTTTATACCTAATAAAATAATCCTTATAAACATTAATATGTTGGTTGTATAGTACATTATGTGTAATGAAAAGGTGAAAATAAATAAAAAATAATAAATACATAAATAAAAAGTGACAAAAACAATAAATGACAAAAATAACAGAACTTCATGTGTGAATTTCTCGCTCACACAGAAAAATTAATCAGCATCTATCGGTTTTTGAAAAAACTCTGCATTTTCAAACATCAAATTTGCACTAGTTAAACTATTCTATTTGTTTCTTTTCACATTAAATGAGACAGTTTCAGGAAGGAGAATTGAATGAGTAATATATATGCTGTGCTAACCAATTAGTATTGCCAATAAGTAGAAAAAAACATTTTTCTCAGCAATGCATTTGGATATATATATGAATGACACAGATTAGAAAGAGATAGGCAATCAGTGTAGCCAACTGCTAAACATCACCAGAGTAACCATCATAGAGCAGTAAAAAGAGACAGCTAGTACCATCTAGTGGACAACCAAACGACAACAGCAGATAGAGAAAACAAAACACAATAGCAAGTGCCACAACAGCCCAGACGCACAGAAGGGCAACCACAACAGATTGTTTCTCTCTATCACTCGCTCTAGGGCAAGAAGACAGATGGCAAGAAGAAAAATCAGAAACAAGGGAGTAAGAAGCACAAGCAATGATGAAGACAGACATCAAAGCAATGTTCTCTGACATCTTAAAAGAAACAAAAAAAGCTCATGGAACAGAACGACAACTTTAGTGAGGAAACTAAACAAAACATATCAGACCTACATAATGAAATACACAACATGGACAAAAAAATAGTGAATAAATACAACATATTGGAAGATAAAATAGCCAACAATGACAATGTCATGAAAGAATCAGTTAAATGGTTAGGGAATCAACTAAAGTCACTAGAGGAAGCAGAAGAACGCAGACAACACCAGGAAAGAAGAAACAATACAGTCATAAAAAAACAAGGACCTCATTGGAAACCCACACAGCAAAATCAACACTACACTATATTCTGCAAAAAATGGACTACACAGGTGAATACAAGAAAGCAACATACATAGGCAAAGACTGCTTGAACAACGGAAAGTGACGGTAGAACTTGGGAAAAATGGAAGACAAAATTAACATCCTGAAAAACAATATCCATCTAAAAGGGGATGACTGCTACGTCAACTCAGACCTCAGGAGACAACAAAGAGAAACACAGCAAAAAATCAGAACGAGAGCAAGAGAAGAAAGGGAAAGAGGCAACACTGTAAAAGTGGGTTACCAAAAACTACTCATAAATGACAAATGGGTAAACTGGCAGGACGACTTAGCAGCAAATCACATAAAAGAAGAAAAGAAACCAACCAATAACTGAAAGACAAACTGAAGACAAGAAACTGTTATAGCAAAACTGAGGACAGAGGAGACGGAAGAAGAACTGGACACCACCCTAGAACAAATAGAATACGACATACTAGGATTAATTGAAATAAAGAAAACAGGCAAAGCCATTATAGAAAAGGAAAATGGAGACCTCTACTATTACAAGGGAACGACCCAGGCCTGGACATAGGATTCATAATAAGAAAAGACTCAAAACATATTGTGACTTTGTGGGTTCGTGAAAATCAAAAGTCGAGGCTTCAAATACAAAAACTGCACTTTATTCTCCTCGAAATACACTGTTCACCATGACAAAATTGCTAGCTAACCTTAAACTGTTTATTTTCCCAACTCTACATTCAATTGTCTGTCGCTACTGGTAACGATTGGTTCCGAAGTTTTCCGAATCTCCACCGGCTATCATTTTTCATCGGCTTCGCGAGTCTACCGCCAGGGCAACACTGCTCCCTCCTCAAGGCTGGTCGTCCCGAACAGCGCCTTCGTAGCGGGCCAGGCGATCCAGGTGTACCACCAACATCTTTCCTCGGGGCACCTTCTGGATGCGCTAGACCACGTCGTTAATCCTCTTCACCACACGGTACGGTCCTTGCCATGACTGCTGAAGCTTCGGACAACGTCCCTTGGTCCGGGTCGGGCGGTACAACCATACCAGGTCACCTTGCTGGAACCCTTGGCTGTTGGCTTGCCTGTTGTATCGGGTTTTCTTGCGGTCGCTCGCCTTCTGGGTGTTCTGGCGAGCCATCTCGTGCATGTCGTGGAGGTGGCACACCAGGTTCTCCACATCCCTCAAGAGTGGCCCCAAGTCTGCATCCGCCAGCTGCTCCCTCCTCAGGCCTGCGCTATCCCAGCCATCCGCAGGCACTGCCGTGACTACTTGAACTGCTGCGGCACGCTCCTTCCGCTCCACTCTTGTGCATTGGCCGCACTCTTCTGGACAGGGTCTTCGGGACATAGCGTCCGCGTTACCGTACCTCTTCCCTCTGCGATGTTCCGAGGTGAAGTCGTACTCCTGCTGCCTCTGGACCCAACGTGCTGTCTGGCCTTCCGGTCGCGCCGTCACTATCACTTCGCTCCTCGCGGGGACACCCACGTCTTCGCTCAAGACGACCCTGCCAATTCCAAGGCGCTCTTCTGGTTGACGGAGTATAACCTCTTCTCCGTTGAGCCTCAGGACCTTCCTGCCGACGTCGACCGTCGCCTCCTGGCTCCTGAGGGCATCCAGTCCCAGAATCACCTCCTCAGCCACCTTCGCGACGAACACCCACAGACGCACGGCACTCCGTCCCAAGTTCAGCTCCAGTAGGGCCTCCTTCTCCACAGGCATGGTGTCGCCCGATGCTGTCACAAGCTCGTATGGTCGGCTCGGCTTCCTCGTCGGCAAACCCTTCGCCACGTCAGGTCTGATGATGGTCACGGCCACCCCGGTGTCCACCAGCACGCGGCACGGCTTTCCTCTTACCCAGCCGTCCGCGATGAGGTTGTCATCCATCCGCCGGCTGACGGCGCGGATTGTCACTCGAGGGGATGGTGGTAATGGCGCCGACGTACCCCTCTCCACGCCGGGCCTTACTCGTTCTTCCCGCTGCCCTTCCTGGTGTGGACAGTCTCTCTGCAGGTGTCCGGGCTGTCCACACCTCCAACACAGGCCACTAGGTGTTCGCCGGCGTCCCACAGCTGGTCTTCTGTCTCCGGCGTAGTGGACACTCCTCGTTCTCGACGTCGGGATAGATGCTACCTTGGCCGCCTCCATCCTCAATGCCGCTGTCAGCGCCTCGTGGATGGTTTTATAATCGCCGAGCATTAGGCGCTGACGAATCTCCGTGTCCCGTACCCCGTCGACAAAATTGCAGGCGGCTTCCCGGGATACGAACTCCAGTGGCAGGTCAACCAAGGCCTTGCTAGCCAGCTGCTCGATCGCTATGGCGAACTCCTGCAGCGTCTCCCCCGGCTGCTGCGACCTTGCCTTTAGCTGGCTGCGGTATGCTGCGGCTAAGCGGTGGTTCCCGAAGCGATTCTCCAGGGCCTCCCAGATGTCCTTGGGCGCCGCCGTCGTCTGCACCGCGTTTAGGATTTCCGCGGCCCGTCCCTGGAGGCTGGCTATTAACTGTGTGGCCTCCTCCTCCGGTGACCATCTGTTGTGCTTGGCCACTGTGTCGAACTGGCGGCGGAAGACCTCGAATGTTGACGCGCCATCATATTTCGGAGGTTTGATGCGCGCCGATGTTGTGTCGCGTCCCTGTGCGTCAGCCTTCAAATCCTTCAGTCTCCTGCCGACGACGTCCTCCACCATGGCGTTCAGGGACTTGACGCTGCTGTCGGCCTTTCCCTCCAGGTTGTTTACGCGGTTCGCGAGGTCTTCGACGTCTTCAACCATGGCGTTCAGGGACTTGGCGTTATTGTCGGCCTTTTCCTCTAGGTCATTGAAGCGGTTCGCCAGGTCCTCGACGCACTCGTCCACTTGACCCATCCGCTTGCCCACCTCCGTCACGTCATCCCTCACGCCGGCCAACTGTTCCTCAAATTTGGCGGCGAGGACCTCGTTCGCCTCCTTCATTTCCGTGGCCAGACTGTCGTTCGCTGCCTTCATTTCTGTGGTCAATTCGGTCTTTATTTCTTTCAACTCTGCGGCCAGGTTGTTATTTGCCGCTTCTGTTTTTGTTGTTAACTCGTTCATCTTCGCGGCCAAGTTGTTATTTGCCGCTTCCGACTTCGCTGTTAATTCATTCATCTTCTGCAAAAGCATTTCCAATGCCGATTCCATGGCCACAATGTTCGGTGATGTAGTTATCCCGCTTCCTGACACCAGTTGTGACTTTGTGGGTTCGTGAAAATCAAAAGTCGAGGCTTCAAATACAAAAACTGCACTTTATTCTCCTCGAAATACACTGTTCACCATGACAAAATTGCTAGCTAACCTTAAACTGTTTATTTTCCCAACTCCACATTCAACTGTCTGTCGCTACCGGTAATGATTGGTTACGAAGTTTTCCGAATTTCCACCGGCCATCATTTTTCATCGGCTTCGCGAGTCTACCGCCAGGGCGACAATATGGTACAACCAAGAACCAGAGGAACATGGAGAACAATTGGAAGCTGACTACAAAATGAAGACAGCTAAAAATATCTCAAGTTGACTCAGTGATACTGAAATCAATATAATAGAAGTGATAGTGAAATAAATTTAATCAAAGTGAAATCAATTTAAACCAAACAACTAAACACAACCTAACCTGGAGTAGCTCACCATCTTAGTGAAACAGAGCTACCCTCTAGCAGGAGACCTTTGCCCTTCTATGTACTCATTAGGTTATTATTATTCTTATTATAACCACCTTTGTACCACTTTAAACAAAAATTTCTTTCTTCTTTCGACAACATATCAACATGGACACTGAACCTGTCCCAACAAAACAAATCTCAAAATAAACATTTGATAGAAGACAAACAAAACAAAGGCGTACTGATTCTTTAACAGTGTACTCTCATGTGTACATTACTACCACATTAGTTACTAATAAATTGTGAGAATGTCACATTCTGGTAAGTTGTAATTCAGGGGAAATTAATTTTATAATAAAGTAGTATAATAATGGGTAGTGACTTGCGCCAACCTGTAATACAGTAAAACCTGTCCAGCAGAATCGAATGGGTCTCTCAAAAATTTCTGTTGAACACAGATTTCATTTAACGAAGGCTTTTTTTCTTCCCCCTTTTCCATTTCACTTGACATAAAACCAATAGGAAAACAATCTTACTTTGGACAATTTTCCTCCTGAACACTTCTCACCTTTTAAACACAATGACTTATTCGGTAACAAATGGAAGAATAATCCGGCCTCATTGCCATTTGCTGTTTTCAGATTTGTATCCTTCGATTATTGAAGGAAATTTAGCAATCCAAAAAGCAATTGTTTCAGAGTTAATGTCATTTGATTCAACCACAAAGTTCATTAAAATGTATCTGATGTCTTTTGCAGAAACTCTCCAACCACCCTTTAGATGGTTTGAATTCAGTCTTGCTCAGTCTTTCAGCTACCTTTTTAGCATATTCCTGTAACATAGGCACCAACATGCGGTGAAGTTTGGCCCTAACACTAACGAATTACTCCCATACTATTTCATTAGTGTTTTCGGTTTTCTTAAGTTTTTTCTTTATTTTGTTACTGCTTCAGAATTTCCGTTTTATTCTTTAGAATCTTATAAACCTGAGTTTTGCTACATTTACACTCAATTTCTTTCTTTTAGTAGCATAACCACTTTCACTCTCGTGTTAAGAACTAGTACAATTCTTGTTTTGAAAGCCATGGTGACTATAGAAAATAAACCATCACCTTTACACAAATAAAAATATTTAGTAAATATTCTCCACTTAACTTAAGAAGCCGATGACAATACTTCTATTATGTTTTTGCGAAATTAATTTCATGGACATTTGCCCACATCTTCAGTCAACACAATTCGTTGTCAAGGATACCATGCATTTACGTATTTACGTATTACCAACATCTGAAGACGAAACAAACCTAAAAACAAAATCAATTGCCGGTATGTCAAAATTCATTATGCGATGTTTATTTTTTAAAATAAATATTTTTTCCCAAACTATTAAATCTATGGGACCATTTAATTGTTTTAATAATTTAACTTCGGGATTTATTTCATGGTTAAATGACCAAAAATGATCTGCTACGGCCGATTTATCAATTTGTTTATATCTAATGTTACGAAAATGTTCTTTCTTTCTGGTTTCCAAACTGTTTCATCTTTCCAATATAAACCTGATCAAAATCTAAGCAATTAAATCGATAAATAGCAGATTTTTTATTATAAGGAATTTTATCTTTTTTATAAAATTGTAATAAATTTTTAATAGTATAATTATTTTGAGGAACTAAAGCTATACCAACTTCTTTATTTATTTTTTTTTTTTTTTTTCTGAAAATGTTTATTAACCCAAGGATGGTAAGTAAATTTTTTAAATTTATAATCATCTTTTATTTTTTTTAAGAGTAGAAACATTAATACTTTTTTGATATTTAAATTTTTCAATTTTCTTTTGTATAAAATCTTTATTAAAACCATTAATTAAAGCAGTATGAACAATATGTTTATATTCTTTATTAAATTCTTCTTTATTCAGGGGTATATTTATTAATCTATAAATCAAACTATGAAAAACAGCGAATTTATGTGGAAAAGGGCTAAAACTTTTATTTTTTATGTAATTATCAATATGAGTAGATTTCCTATAAATACCAAAATCTAATTTGTTATTATTTCTTATTATTTTCAAATCTAGAAAAGGAAGAAATCCATTAATTTCAGTTTCTAATGTGAATTATTCTATTCTTAAATATTCTATTATTCTTAATTATTAATTATTATTAATTATTATTAAATTAATTGTTATTCTTAATTCTTATTAAGAATATTCTTAATTATTCTATGTGAAAATTCTATTCTTGCAGACATTCGTTTTCTAAATCTTTGTTTGAAACATAAAGTAGTTCCTATATTCGTTAGAAAAACTGTTAAATTTGATAATAATAGTATTGTGACTTTGTGGGTTCGTGAAATAAAAAGTCCAATTACACCACTCAACAATGTTCTTTATTTCCACCGACTTACAGTTAAACACTTGCCAATTACACAGAATTACGTGCTGCAACAATTATAATTCACCAGTCCGTCCGTTACAATTTCACTGTACTCGCGGTTACGTAAACACGTCCTTCGCTAGCACGTCAAACACTGACTGACTCACTGTCTCTCTGAAACCCTTTTTATAAGAATGTCAGTGTTTTTCTAGAAGTCTCTAATCACCGAACGTTCCAGACCACCGGAGAAGGGGAGAGAAACATCGAAGGACCGGCGACACTACCGCAAATCACCCCTCAGTTAGTGACAGGAGACAGACGAGTGGGCGTGGCGTGGCCTCCGGCCCCTTCTCAGCTGTTGCTTGTGGTGCCTCCCGATAACTGGGTGACACTGCTCCCTCCTCAAAGCTGGTCGTCCCGAACAGCACCATCATAGCGGGCTAGACGATCCAGGTGTACAACCAACATCTTCCCTCGGGGAACCTTCTGGATGCGGTAGACCACGTCGTTAATCCTCTTCACCACCCGGTACGGTCCTTGCCATGGCTGCTGGAGCTTCGGGCACCGTCCCTTGGTCCGGGTAGGACTGTACAACCAGACTAGGTCACCTTGCTGGAACCCTTGGCTGTTGGCTTGCCTGTCATACCTGGTCTTCATGCGGTCGCTCGCCTTCTGGATGTTCTGGCGAGCCATCTCGTGCATGTCGTGGAGATGGTCCACCAAGTTCTCCACATACTCGGTCGCTGGCTGTTTCACTTCCGGAGGGCTTCCAAAAGCCAGGTCACAAGGGAGGCGTAACTCTCGGCCGAACATTAAGCTGGCTGGCGTCATCCCAGTTGTGTCGTGTGTAGATGAGCGATAGGCCAGCAAGAACAGTGGCACCTTGACGTCCCAGTCTCGCTGATGGCTGGCCACGACTTTCCTCAGGTGTTCCTCTAAGGTCCTGATGTACCTTTCGACCATGCCGTCCGATTGGGGATGTAGAGGCGTAGTGCGAGTCTTGTTCACCCCAAGCCTTTGTAATGCCTCCTTCAGTAGGTTGGACTCAAAGTTGGTACCCTGGTCACTGTGTAGCTCTAACGGCACCCCAAATCGACAGAACACTTGCTCCACGAGGCAGTCTGTGATTGTCTTTGCCTCTTGGTTTGGGATGGCATACACCTCCGGCCACTTGGTGAAGTAGTCCACGACCACCATTAGGTACTTGTTGCCTCGGTCGGAAACTGGGAACGGTCCAGCAATGTCGACGGCGAGCCGTTCGAATGGCGCTCCGACGTTGTACTGCTGCATGCGACCCCGGCTCCTAGTCTGGGGGCCGCGACTCGCCGCGCACACGTGGCACTGACGGCACCATCTCTCAGCATCTGCTCGGAGCCTCAGCCAGTAGTAGCGCTGCCGTAGTTTGTCAATCGTTCGGTTCGCTCCCAGGTGTCCTCCCGAAGTACCGGCGTGTACTTCCTCCAGGACTTCCGGGACCTTACTCCGGTCAAGTACCAACTGCTCTCTCTGCGTCTTCCCATCGGGTGATTCCCATACCCGGAACAGCACGCCCTCTCTGATCTTCAACGAGTCCCATTAGGCCCAGTACGACTTGTAGGTGGCGCTCCTCGGTGCGATGTCCTCCCAGGTTGGTCTCATCCCTGCCTCCACTTCCCTCAAGAGTGGCCCCAAGTCTGCGTCCGCCAGCTGCTCCCTCCTCAGGCCTGCGCTATCCCAGCCTTCAGCAGGCACTGCCACAACTACTCGCACTGCTGCGGCACACTCCTTCTCTTCCACTCTTGTGCACTGGCCGCACTCTTCTGGACAGGGTCTTCGGGACATGGCGTCTGCGTTACCATGGCTCTTCCCTCTACGATGTTCCGAGGTGAAGTCGTACTCCTGCAACCTCTGGACCCAACGTGCTGTCTGGCCTTCCAGGTTCTTAAAGGTCAATAGCCAGGTTAGGGCGGAATGGTCAGTCCTCAGGTGGAATGGCTGACCGTACAGGTACTTGTGGAAGTGCTCCAATGTCTTTACTACCGCCAGTAACTCCCGTCGGGTGACGCAGTAGTTCTTCTCTGCCTTGGATAGCGTCTTGCTGTAATAGGCTATCACCCGCTCATGGCCGTCCTGGATCTGCGACAGGACACCTCCAATGCAATGGTCGCTGGCGTCGGTGTCCACAATGAAGGTGCCACCCGGTCGTGGGAAAACCAAAATTGGAGCACTGCACAGGGTCTCCTTTAGGTGCTGGAAAGCGTTTTCTGCGTCCTCCGTCCACACATAAGGCCGGTGTTCCTCTGTCAGGCGGGTGAGGGGTTTTGCGATGTTGGAGAACCCCTTTATGAAGCGCCTGTAATAACTGCACAGCCCCAGGAAACTGCGCAATTCTTTCTTATCCTTTGGGCGAGGCCAATCTCTCACAGCCTGCGTCTTCTCCGGGTCTGTGGCCACTCCGGTTGCTGAGACTATGTGGCCCAAGTAGTTAACTTCCTTGCGGAAGAGCTGGCACTTCTTCGCGTTCAGCTTCAAGTTGGTCGCCTGCAGTCTCTGTAGCACCTTGCTCAGATTCTCGAGGTGATCTTCAAAAGTCTTCCCGACGATGATGATGTCGTCCAGGTATAGCAGGCAGGCATCGTAAGTCAGCCCTCTCATCACTGACTCCATGAGGCGTTGGAAGGTAGCTGGTGCGTTGCAGAGGCCAAAGGGCATAACCGTGAACTGCCAAAGACCTTGGCCCGTCGAGAATGCGGTCTTCTCCTTGTCTCTCGGGTCTAGAGCTACCTGCCAGTAGCCCGACTTCAGGTCCAGGGTCGAGAACCACTGTGCACCAGCTAGCGTGTCCAGGGTGTCGTCAATCCGGCGTAAGGGAAAGCAGTCCTTCCGGGTGACAGCGTTCAGCTTTCTGTAGTCTACGCAGAAGCGCAGCTCGCCGTTCTTCTTCGTCACCAAGACTACAGGGGAACACCAAGGGCTGTCGGACTCTTCAATCACTCCCCTGGATCTCATGTCCTCCAGCATGTCTCGTACCGCCCCTTGCTTCGCCAGCGGAACGCGTCTATGTGGTTGCCGAATAGGCCGGGCGTCTCCGGTGTCGATGCGGTGAAGCACTTTGTCCGTGCGGCCGTAGTCACTATCGCCTTGGCTGAAGACGCGCTCGTATCGCCCCAGTAGTTGTCGTACCTGCTCCAGCTGTTCTGCGGTCAGGTGGTCGGCCGCCCTCTCCAGTAAGCCTTCTAGCCGGGGCCCCAGGTGTTGCTTCGGCGCCGGCTCCTGTGTCTTGTCGATTGCTGTTACGCTCACTACGGGCTCGCACGTTCCCAACTCCGTCCCGGCCTGGACGTCGTGATCGGTGTCCGTTGGATTTAGCAGTCTCACTGGCACCTCCTCTCGGCAGGGCAGCAATGCCCTGGCTACACACAGTCCGTGTACAGGCGTCTTCTGGTCCAGCATCATGTTCCTGGTTCTCTGACCCTCAAGTCGCGCCGTCACCACCACCTCGCTCCTCGCGGGAACAGCCACGTCTTCGTCCAAGACGACCCTGCACATTCCAAGGCGCTCTTCGGGTTGACGGAGTATAACCTCTTCTCCGTTAAGCCGCAGGACCTTCTTGCCGACGTCGACCGTCGCCTCATGGCTCCTGAGGGCATCCAGTCCCAGGATCACCTCCTCAGCCACCTTCGCGACGAACACCCACAGACGCACGGCACTCCGTCCCAAGTTCAGCTCCAGCAGGGCCTCCTTCTCCACAGGCAAGGTGTCGCCCGATGCCGTGACAAGCTGGTATGGCCGGCTTGGCTTTCTTGTCGGCAAACCCTTCGCCACGTCAGGTCTGATGATGGTCACGGCCGCCCCGGTGTCCACCAGCACGCGGCACGGCTTTCCTCTTATCCAACCGTCCGCGATGAGGCTGTCATCCATACGCCGGCTGACGGCGCGCAGTGTCACTCGAGGGGATGGTGGTGATGGCGCCGACGTGCCCCTCTCCACGACGGCCCTTACTCGTTTTCCGGCTGCTCTTCCTGGTGTGGGCAGTCTCTCTGCAGGTGTCCGGGCTGTCCACACCCCCAACACAGGCCACTAGGTGTTCGCCGGCGTCCCTCAGCTGGTCTTCGGTCTCCGGCGTAGCGGACGCTCCTCGTTCTCGACGTCGGGAGGGATGTTATTTTGGCCGCCTCCATCCTTAATGCCGCTGTCAGCGCCTCGTGGATGGTTTTATATTCGCCGAGCATTAGGCGCTGACGAATCTCCGTGTCCCGTACCCCGTCGACAAAATTATAGGCGGCTTCCTGGGATACGAACTCCAGTGGCAGGTCAACCAAGGCCTTGCTAGCCAGCTGCTCGATGGCTATGGCGAACTCCTGCAGCGTCTCCCCCGGCTGCTGCGACCTTGCCCTTAGCTGGCTTCGGTATGCTGCGGCTAAGCGGTGGTTCCCGAAGCGATTCTCCAGGGCCTCCCAGATGTCCTTGGGCGCCGCCATCGTCTGCACCGCGTTTAGCACTTCCGCGGCCCGTCCCTGGAGGCTGGCTATTAACTGTGTAGCCTCTTCCTCCGGTGACCACCTGTTGTGCCTGGCCACTGTGTCGAACTGGCGGCGGAAGACTTCAAACGTTGACGCGCCGTCATACTTGGGAGGTTTGACGCGCGCAGATGTTGTGTCGCGTCCCGGCGCGTCGGGCTTCAAATCCTTCAACCTCCTGCCGACGACGTCCTCCACCATTGCGTTCAGGGACTTGACGCTGCTGTCAGCCTTCCCTTCCAGGTTGTTAATGCGGTTCGCAAGGTCTTCGACGTCTTCCACCACGGCGTTCAGGGTCTTGGCGTTATTGTCGGCCTTTTCCTCTAAATCATTAAGGCGGTCGTCTACTTGGCCCATCCGCTTGCCCAGCTTCGTGACGTCATCCCTCACGCCGGCCAACTGTTCGTCAGATTTGGCGGCGAGAACCTCGTTCGCCTCCTTCATTTCCGTGGCCAGACTGTCGTTCGCTGCCCTCATTTCTGTGGTCAATTCGGTCTTTATTTCTTCCGTCTTCGCTGTTATTTCGGCCTTCATTTCCATCATCTTCTCCAAAATTTTTTCCAATGCCGCGTCCATGGTTGTAATGTTCGGTGATGTTATCTTCCCGCTTCCTGACACCAGTGTGACTTTGTGGGTTCGTGAAATAAAAAGTCCAATTACACCACTCAACAATGTTCTTTATTTCCACCGACTTACAGTTAAACACTTGCCAATTACACAGAATTACGTGCTGCAACAATTATAATTCACCAGTCCGTCCGTTACAATTTCACTGTACTCGCGGTTACGTAAACACGTCCTTCGCTAGCACGTCAAACACTGACTGACTCACTGTCTCTCTGAAACCCTTTTTATAAGAATGTCAGTGTTTTTCTAGAAGTCTCTAATCACCGAACGTTCCAGACCACCGGAGAAGGGGAGAGAAACATCGAAGGACCGGCGACACTACCGCAAATCACCCCTCAGTTAGTGACAGGAGACAGACGAGTGGGCGTGGCGTGGCCTCCGGCCCCTTCTCAGCTGTTGCTTGTGGTGCCTCCCGATAACTGGGTGACAGTATTCATTAACAAGCAACGGAGAAAAAAGTAATTCAAGTTGAAAGAAGTTTATTTTTTAAAAGTTTAAGTAATATTGAACTTAAATTATATGATTTACATCTTAAATTAACAAAGATTTTAGGTTATACAATATGGCTTAATTTAGAATCCAAATTATTTCACATTCTTAATATAAATATGAAAAATAAAACCACTAAATTAAAAAAGAAATTATATAATTTATGTTTGAAACAAAATGAATTAAACCCAGTTATTAAAAATAATAAAGATAATGTATGTTAATTTATCAAATTCTAACCTTAATGAAAGAGTTAAATTTTTTAAATCAAGGTTTAAAAACATGTGTAGATTTTTCAAACAATATAGATGATTATATTGCAGATATAGAAATTGCTAGTGAAGATTTAAATGAAAATAATAAATCTTTGATTAAATTAAAATGTAGCAAAGTGTTGCAAAATTTAGATAAATGTAAAGCAAAAAGAAATAATAATAATAATAATAATAATAATAATAATAATAATAATAATAATAATAATAATAATAATAATAATAATAATATTATTATTATTATTATTAATTCATTAAATCAAAAAGATTTAATTTTCACCAAAGCAGATAAAGGTAATAGAATTGTAATTTTAGATAAATTAGATTATATTAATAGAGTAAATGTTTTACTTCAAGGTGAAGATTTTATAAAGATTAATAAAGACCCTTTAAAATCTTGTATTACAAATTTTAATAAAATACTTAATGAAGTGAAAGTTATATTAGACAAAGAAAAACATTTTGTAAGTTAGTAATCCTGTTTTACCTAGAATTTATGCCCTTCCTAAAATTCATAAGCCCGGTAATAAAATGAGACCTATTGTTAATTGTATAAACTCACCAACTCACAATTTAGCAAAACGGTTACACAAAAAAATGAGTCATTTTGATAAATTTGAAAGTTTAAGTATTAAAAACTATTTTGAACTAATAAAAAAGATTGATAGTGTTGTATTTTCTAAAACTGATACACTTATTTCTTTTGATGTAACTGCCTTATTTCCTAGTATTCCTACAGAAAAAGTTTTAATTTATTTAAAAAAGTGGTTGAATTCAATAAATTTACATGAGGACTTAATAGTTAATTTTGTTAAACTTACTGATTTTTATTAATTCCACAATTCCATACTCTGAGCATAAAAAACTCTTTAGACCTGGTAGAAAAAATTCAAAATCTTAAACTAAACCCTTATGACACTTTAGTATCCTTTGATGTCCGCTCCCTCTTCCCTAGCATTCCATTAGACAAACTTTTGATTCAACTGAAGAAATGGCTAAATTCTATTAACCTAGATGCCAATGCAACAGAAGAATATTTGGCAATGACTGAAACATGTATACATCAAAATTATTTTGTTTTTGATGGAAAATATTATAAACAAATTTCAGGACTGGCTATGGGAAGCCCTCTATCACCATTTTTGGCCAATTTATACATGAGCTTTTTCGAAACACATATAATTAAAGCCTTCCCTCATATTTTTAAAACATGGTACACATAAGTAGACGACATATTTGCAATAGTGCCCAACAAACAAATAGATGATGCTTTGAAACTACTCAACCTGCAAGAACCCAGCATACAATTCACAGTAGAAACTGAAGAGGACTGTACTCTACCTTTTTTGAAACTTAAAATCAAAAAAAGCAATGAAAAACTAGAATTTGGTATCCATAGAAAAGCAACACACACAGATAATTACATCAAAGCAAATAGTTTCAACCCAATTCCACACAAACATGCCACCATCAACAGTCTCACACACAGATTAGTAAATCTACCCCTCAGCCAGCAAGAATATCAAAAAGAATACCATCAAATCTTAAAAACTGCAATTAAAAATGGATATGGAAAAAACCTTGTAGATAAAAAACTAAAATCATTCAAACTTCAAAAGAGATTAAAACAGATCACAGCTCTCACACCAATAAAACAAGAAATTAGATTTGCTAAATTTACTTACCACCCCTGGGCCACAAAAAAGTTCCAACAAATATTCAAGAAATACAATATAACATTGGCACCTAAAAACAATTACAACATTAAAAACCTACTTCACAGTAATAATACTGATAAGATAAAACCAGAGGAAAAGTCAGGCATTTACAAGATTAAGTGTAAAGACTGAAAAAATTTACATAGGGAGGACAAAAAGAAACATAGGCACTAGAAAGAAAGAACACTTCAGGCACTTAAGATACAAAAATATTGATAAGTCCGCAATAGCAGCTCATTTCTGGTCTGAAAATCATGAAATTGAAGATAGCACAGAATTACTAAAATACGTACAAAAACATAGTGAACTCGTCATATGGGAGAGAATATACATAGAAAAAGATAAAAACCAACTAATGAACTTTGAAATCCCGCCAGAAGAGAATCCCACATTTAAGTTCATCACTAAATCAACAGATGGCAGCAGCAACTCCAGAATTACCCACACCACTGGATCAAGCTTTAGTCGCATAACAGCCAAAGATGCAAACGATGATTTGCGAAACATGTCCTCAAAATAGGTACGTAAGTGAAGCAGATGTGTAATAGATACAACTCATCTAAAAATTAATAATTATTTCGTTTCACTGTGGTGTTCCAATACAGTTAAATCTTGATTTACTGATTTTTGTTTGGATCAAAATTTTTTCACTTTTAATGGTGAATTTTTTCAACAAACTTCTGGCTTAGCAATGGGTAATCCTCTTTCACCTTTTCTTGCTGATCTTTTTATGAGTTTTCTCGAAATTCAAGTCACTAAAGCTTTTCCTTTAATTTTTAAAACATGGTATAGGTATGTTGATGATATATTTGCTATTGTTCCTGAAAAACAAATTAATGATGCTTTAAAATTACTAAATTTACAAAATAAAGCTATAAAATTCACATTAGAAACTGAAATTAATGGATTTCTTCCTTTTCTAGATTTGAAAATAATAAGAAATAATAACAAATTAGATTTTGGTATTTATAGGAAATCTACTCATTTTGATAATTACATAAAAAATAAGTTTTAACCCTTTTCCACATAAATTTGCTGTTTTTAATAGTTTGATTTATAGATTAATAAATATACCCCTGAATAAAGAAGAATTTAATAAAGAATATAAACATATTATTCATACTGCTTTAATTAATGGTTTTAATAAAGATTTTATACAAAAGAAAATTGAAAAATTTAAATATCAAAAAAGTATTAATGTTTCTACTCTTAAAAATAATAAAAGATGATTATAAATTTAAAAAATTTACTTACCATCCTTGGGTTAATAAACATTTTCAAAAAAAAAAAATAAATAAATAAATAAAGAAGTTGGTATAGCTTTAGTTCCTCAAAATAAATATACTATTAAAAATATATTACAATTTTCTAAAAAAGATAACATTCCTAATAATAAAAAATCTGCTATTTATCAATTTAATTGTTTAGATTGTGATCAGGTTTATATTGGAAAGACGAAACGTAGTTTGGAAACCAGAAAGAAAGAACATTTTCGTAACATTAGATATAAACAAATTGATAAATCGGCCATAGCAGATCATTTTTGGTCATTTAACCATGAAATAAATCCCGAAGTTAAATTATTAAAACAATTAAATGGTCCCATAGATTTAATAGTTTGGGAAAAAATATTTATTTTAAAACATAAAAAGCGCGTAATGAATTTTGACATACCGGCAATTGATTTTGTTTTTAGGTTTGTTTCGTCTTCAGATGTTGGTAATATGTAAATGCATGGTATCCTTGACAACGAATTGTGTTGACTGAAGATGTGGGCAAATGTCCATGAAATTAATTTCGCAAAAACATAATAGAAGTTAAGTGGAGAATATTTACTAAATATTTTTATTTGTGTAGTGTTTGTTACTCCACTGTAAATAGCTTCATTTTCTGTGTAACCATCACCTTTGTTTAAGTTTAGATGTACTGTTATGCTGAACTATGTAGTGAAGGATGACTGTGACAGGTTTTTCAGTATTCATCCTGTCATTTGCACAGCCCTCTCCTAGGTAGCTCAGATAGCAGCAATATGGTCATATTTCAACTGAAACATCATGTACTTAGAGCAGACAATGCTCAGTGTTACCGGGTGCCTGAGATTTGTGTAAACTCTGCATTCCAGAACTGGAAATTTTCCATTAAAATGCATACTTTCATTTCCGCTGTCTGTGTAAGACAGTTTCTGATAAATGAACAGAATTTAGCATGCTTTACATCTCTGAATTCATTGTAACATGAAAATTTCCATTTAAGGCAGATTTCCGCTTAACCAGGTGTCCATTGATGGCACGTTTTACTGTTTTAATACTCAAATAAATATTGTCACAAAGGTTCATCTCTGCTATTGTCTGTATGTTCTTAACATTAATTTGGAATGGTTACTCAGAACCTAGCAATTTATACAACTGCTATTAAATAAATAATTTTTTACGCCATTTTAAGATATTGGATAGTTTCACAAGCAATAAGTGATCCCTTCTTTATTTTGGATGACATGAACAGTACTTACCATTTTAATCATACATGTGGGAATAAAATTCTTGATACACTTGTATATATGCTTCTTTTTCAGAGGGCGTCATCTGGGCAATAAGTGCATCATTCACATCTGTAATAGATACTGTCCTATCACCCACAGTCACTACTGGTACCATATCATCAGAGTCCGAATCACCAGCTTCCATTTCATCTGTAAATATATCACAAGAATTAGTTCTTTGATGAACCATTATAATCTCTGAAAAAATAATTTCTTCTAAATTAATAACAGATGAAACCTGCTAATGAAGTGTTATTCAGTACTATTACTGTTGCCAAACTCATATGAGGGTGGTTCAATAAGTAATGAAACACATTTTTTTTTTTTCTGAAACAGGCTGTTTTATTCAGCATTCAAATACACCATGTTATTCCCCAATCTTTTAGCTACACACATTATTTTTCAACATAATCTCCGTTCAATACTATGGCTTTATGCCACCTTGAAATGAGGGCCTGTATGCCTGCATGGTACCATTCCACTGGTCAGTGTTGGAGCCAACATCGTACTGCATCAATAACTTCATCATCCGCGTAGTGCGTCCCACAGATTGCGTCCTTCATTGGACCAAACATATGGAAATCTAATGGCGCTAGATCAGGGCTGTAGGGAGGATGCGGAAGAATAGTCCCATGAAGTTTTGTGAGCTCCACTTGGGTGTGAAGACTTGTGTGAGGTCTTGCATTGTCATGGAGAAGAAGTTCATTCAGATTTTTGTGCCTACGAATACACTGAAATCGTTTCTTTACTTTTCGAACAGTAGCACAACACCGTTTGACCATGGGGAAGAACATTGAACAGAATAACCCCTTCAACGTCCCAGAAGACTGTAGCCATGACTTTTACTTAGTAGGGGAGTAGGGTGACACCACTCCATTGATTTCCATTTTGTTTCGTGTTCAAAGTGATGAACCCATGTTTCATTGCCGATAACAATGTTTGACAAAAAACTGTCCCCATCAACCTCATGACAAGCAAGCAATTCTGCGCAGATGGTTCTCCTTTGCTCTTTATGGTCTTCGGTAAGACATCGAGGGACCCTGCGGGAACAAACCTTTGAATATCCCAACTGGTGAACAATTGTGACAGCACTACCAACAGAGACGTCAAGTTGAGAACTGAGATGTTTGATTGAGATCCGACGATCATCTCGAATGAGAGTTATTAATTTTTAGATGAGTCGTATTTATTACACATCTGCTTCACTTTCGTACCTATTTTGAGGACATGTTTCGCAAATCATCGTTTGCATCTTCTGATCTTATGCGACTAAAGCTTGATCCAGTAGTGTGGTGGGTGTGGGTAATTCTGGAGTTGCTGCTGCCATCTGTTGATTTAGTGATGAACTTAAATGTGGGATTCTCTTCTGGCGAGATTTCAAAGTTCATTAGTTGGTTTTTATGCTTTTCTATGTATATTCTCTCCCATATGACGAGTTCACTATGCTTTTGTACGTATTTCAGCAATTCTGTGCTATCTTCAATTTCATGATTTTCAGACCAGAAATGAGCTGCTATTGCGGACTTATCAATATTTTTGTATCTTAAGTGCCTGAAGTGTTCTTTCTTTCTAGTGCCTATTTCTTTTTGTCCTCCCTATGTAAATTTTTTCACAGTCTTTACACCTAATCTTGTAAATGCCTGACTTTTCCTCTGGTTTTATCTTATCAGTATTATTACTGTGAAGTAACTACTTCACAGTAATAATACTGATAAGATAAAACCAGAGGAAAAGTCAGGCATTTACAAGATTAGGTGTAAAGACTGTGAAAAAATTTACATAGGGAGGACAAAAAGAAATAGGCACTAGAAAGAAAGAACACTTCAGGCACTTAAGATACAAAAATATTGATAAGTCCGCAATAGCAGCTCATTTCTGGTCTGAAAATCATGAAATTGAAGATAGCACAGAATTGCTGAAATACGTACAAAAGCATAGTGAACTCGTCATATGGGAGAGAATATACATAGAAAAGCATAAAAACCAACTAATGAACTTTGAAATCTCGCCAGAAGAGAATCCCACATTTAAGTTCATCACTAAATCAACAGATGGCAGCAGCAACTCCAGAATTACCCACACCCATCACACTACTGGATCAAGCTTTAGTCGCATAAGATCAGAAGATGCAAACGATGATTTGCGAAACATGTCCTCAAAATAGGTACGAAAGTGAAGCAGATGTGTAATAAATACGACTCATCTAAAAATTAATAATTATTTCGCTTCACTGTGGTGTTCCAATACAGTTAAATCTCGATATATCGAATGAGAGTGTTTGCATGCTCCAACGTTGCAAAAGTCACAGCTGTGCACGGCCGCCCAGAATGAGGGAGCTCAGACAGTTTTGCTTGCCTTGCGGCGATGATGACACATGCTTTGCCCAACGACTCACCATGTTTTTGTCCACTGCCAGATCACCGTAGACATTCTGCAAATGCCTATGAATATCTGAGATGCCTTGGTTTTCCGCCAAAAGAAACTCAATCACTGCCCGTTGTTTGGAATGCACCTCCATTACAGATGCCATTTTAAAAGCTCTGTATAGCGCTTTCACCTATCGGAAGCGAATGAAACTTTACTAGACGAAGTGGGAATGTTTGAAAATGTTCCACAAGAAATGTCAGGTTTTTCAAACTAAAATTGGCTGAGAAAAAACATGTGTTGCATTACTTATTGAACTCTCCTTGTAGTTGATCCCACAAAGTGATTGCAAGGGTGCAGGCACTTTGTATATCATTATCTACATATCAGAAACAGCAACAGCCTTAAGCTATTGGTTACATATGCAAGCAATTACATCAAATAGAAGTATTTTAAGAAATTTCATTATTTAAATACAATAACTGACAAAATTAATTGTTCTTCCGCACTAGCTGTGTGTAGTACAAGGTTTGGATAGGAGTCAGGCTGAAAAATTCAATGCTACAGCCGGGATTTTAACAATGGATCTTGTAGTCTCAGTCTGGTTGCCCTTAACCATTGTGTATTGAAATTAATTTCCAGGAAGTAATCTAATAGTGGTTTGACTATGAATCCTGGGATTTAAGTACTTGCAGCATACTAACACAAGATGTGTCCCATTATATATGAGAACTATTAGTGGTTTACCGGAAAAGATATGAGACAGTTGGAGAATTTAGTGTCATGCTGGCATGTTGCCATGGTAGCTCAATGGTTAAGAGCAACCAGACAGACTGGGAGGTGCGTGGTTCAAGTCTCAACAATGGCATTGAATTTTTCAGTCTCACTCTACCTATCCAAATACAGTAATGTTTATTTGCTGCTGAAATAAACAGGAAGATAAGTCAGCAATAGCATTTCATTTTTGGAATGAAAACCATGATATTGATCCAAATCCAAAATTACTAAAAGGAGTGATAAACTTAAATAAACTGACAACATGGGAGAACATATTCATATGGAAAAATAAGGACTGAGTAGTGAAATTTGAAATACCACCAATAGATAATTTGACAAGTTCAAAGTTCCAACGCCAGAGAAAAGAGAGCAGTCAACATTTGGACATAGGTCAAAAATGGATACAACAGCTTTCGAAACTAGTTCCTCATTAAATAAAAATGTAAGTGACGAAGTGTCAAAACACCAACTACAAATAGATTTTTCAATTAATTTTGACGTCATTGTTACTTAATTCCTCCAATCACACATAAGATAACTAATTTTATTTGTTTGAAAAAAATAATGGTTATCATTAGGGTTCAGAAGTTAATAAAATATTCTTTTTCCTGATACATCACAAAGAATGCAGAATGAGATATAAACTAGTTTCCCTTACACACAAATCAATATAGCCTAATTTTATTTTGCATTTTTTTGCATTTTTAATGTCTAGTGGTCATTTTTAAGAAAAATTTATACTTTTTGCTGCATTTTTCATCCTCTGTTACTTTTGAACGTTTATCATACATGCTTGCCTGAATGCTGATTAAGACATAGTTGTTTATGCATTGCAGCTTCTGACCTCACTGGAATAATTCAATGAAGATTATATTACACTTACCTCATCTTGTGAGTCTGTGTGCAGGTGCTCAGTAATCAGAATACTGGCTTTTATATGTAGTCCCAGAAACAGATTAGATTGTTTTGTGAAAGTTAAACTGTGAAATGTCGAAAATAAAGGACAGTAGACAGTGTATTTTCTACAGGTGGAAGCATACTATAATGCAAGTTGTGTGAAGTTAAAGTAAATGCAGAGAAACATTTTACAGTCCAGCGGCATATCAGGCACAAAAAACATTTAACCGCTATTGCACATTCAAGGGAAAGAAAAGCATCGCAATTACTTCTCAGTGAAAGTGTGGGAATCATCCAAAAAATCAGTTTTTTACACAACTCTCTGTAAAGCATCAGTTTCTGCTAATATCACATTAGCAAAGATCAATAATGCCACATTTCAGCAATTTCTGCAGAAAAATACTGGGCAGAACATTCCAGATGAATCCACTCTTAGAAAAGGTTACTTGCAGGGTTGTTACAGACACAATAGGCAAAATCCATGATTTTGTAGGAAAGAAGAAAATATTTGTTTCTATAGATGAGAGAAGTGGTAAAGAGTGGCGTTATGTTGCTTAAGTTATTAGTATAATAGCCGCATTCATTTCATCCCAAGCGACTTCAAAGCAGACCAGAGCTTTCACTTCTGACCATAGATCCCATATGGAAGCAACTATAAGAGTCTTCCACCCTCAAACATATGGGATGGTCCTTCTCACTATATCCACCAAGTTAAAGCGCTGTTGCAATGTTGTTCTTGTGTCCTCAGGACTTCAGTACCTTCTGCAAGCTTAGACTATATACACATTATTTGTGTTAATTAAGCTTATATTTATAGAAGTTACATACTGTTTTACTTAGTATAGTTAGTGTAGTTTTATAAATTTATTAGTGTAGTTTTATAAATTTATTAGTGTTTAATAGTTATTAACATTTAGGACTTGCGTAGTTTAATTAAGATGTGGAGACCACTGTAACATTATGTATTATTATAGGATACATTAAATATTTAAAATTTATTTGAAAAGATCAATAAGTAAACCAAATGACTATTGAATTTTTTTTGCTTCTAAACGTTATTTTAAACAACGGCCACCTTGGGTATTCTCAGCTATAAACACCTTCACTCCTCCACCCCAGTAAGTGTATCCTAAGATGTTTATGCGATTGTGGTTAGAGGTGAAAACAGTTTTTCCATACAAAGCCAGTCGCCTGGGGATCCTGTAAGTGTGGTCACCATACATTGGAAGCAGACACTCCTCTGAAAATTTTTCTTCTTATGACCGAAATTATTGAGAAGGTTAACCTCCAATCGATTTGCAAACTTTATGATCAAAGCATGTTTATTTTGTGGCCACAGGGCATAAAGCATGAAAATGTTTTGCTTTTGGTAAGAGATGCCGCCAAATATATGGTGAAATCTGGCAAAGCAATTAAATCATTTTATACAAAAGTGGTTCACATCACATGCATTGCTCATGTGTTTCACAGTGTGTGTGAACTAGTGTGTGAAAAATTTTCAAGAGTTAACAAACTCCTATCAAATGTCAAAAAGGTATTTCTGAAATCTCCTTCAAGAATAAGACATTTTCGTGAAATTGCTCCTAATCTACCCTTGCCACCTAAACCAATAGTAATACCTTGGGGCCATGGATATTTCGATAAAGTGAAATCAGTGGTTGGCAATTTTGACAGAGACAGTGTGGCTTCGATAGCAATTTCTCAAGACTTACTGGCTGATCCTCAAATTAAGGGAAGCCTAGCAAATATTAGTGCAAACTTTTCAATTTTGGCAGAAACAATTACATGGTTAGAGAAAAGAGATGATATATTCAGTTATTCAAAAGATTAAAGATGTTGAAGAAAGTTTACAACGATGTGTTGGACAAATTGCACAAGAAGTTAGTGAGAAATTAAAAAAATGTATTGGGAAAGAACCCAGTCAATGTGTAAAATCGATAAAATGATGCAAGGTGAAAATTTCAACATCAGTGCTTTTGAAGATTTTTCACCAGGGGACCTTGGTCATTTCAAGTATGCACCCATGACATCAGTTGATGTAGAGAGGAGTTTTTCAACAGGAATGTTCAAGATAACCAGCGATCCTTCAAACCTGAGACATTATAAATGGCGACGGTTCTCTATTGCAATGGTGAATAATGGGTATGTCTGTAAATATTATTTTATCCTGATAGTTAAATGTGCATGGGCTGGATAATTTTATTTTTGCTATCAAAACATTGGCCATTTTTAAGCATTTTAATCCAGAAAATGTAAAAAATGTAAGATCATTTTAAAAAATGTCATTTTTCTTCAATTTAAGGACATTTTAAGGTACTTTTTTGTAGATTTTTAGGTCATCAACTTCCGAGCCCTGGTTATCATTTATTATATTCTCAACTACAATGTGTTTGCATTTAAAACAACATTGAATTTGCTCAAATTTAAATTGACCATGCTCATCATAAAGACAGGGAGGAAAAGATGGAGGAAGGGAAGGAGGGACAGAGAGAGTGAGAATGAGTAAGTTCTATTCAGAAAACATTGGAGGGCTTCACTGACCTGTGTTCACAATATATGATTCAATACCAGCTGTTAAGGTCCTCTGTGGTTTTAACTGTAGGTTTGGATCTCCATATAAGGTTCACGAAGAAAAACAGAATACTTTTGTCTCAGTTGGCTCCACAGACCTGCATCAGACATACTCTCAGGGTTTAGCCTGACGACTTGCAATACAAAATGGCATCTTCAACTGCAGCAGTAAAATCCTTGTTTTTAAACGCTTTGCAATTCTGCATCAAGACACACTGTCAATCTGATGTTTGAGTTGCAAAACAGGATGGTTAACTGGTTGTAAATGTTGCAGTAGTAAAACCCTTGTTTTTAATAGGACCTGCAGTTCTACATTGCAACACACGGTCACCTGATGAGCTTCAGACGTACATGATCGTCAAATGGATATAAAGATTATATTAAAACTCTTATTTTTAATAGGTTCTGCATGCTATTGACATGCCACTAGGAATTATTCTGATGATCAGCTAGGAAATGCAAATCACAATTGTCACCTTCGGACCATGGCCACCTCATGCTCAAGGAAAGCTAAAGGATAATGAATACCTCGGTTCACACTTTCACTTGAGTCTGTAACTGTACAATCCAGCAGAAGTATTGCCTGGTTGAGTTCAATGATCTAGTCTTGGCTAGTTCCCTCTCCCTTTTATACCTGTGACTATTTTAATTGATGACACACTGGTGCCATCTCTACTCTATTGGTTTAACTATATATATATTAATATCTCTGTTTTGCAATCTTAGCAACAAAGTAAAATACAGTTCATTGATCCTTGTCCAAAAATTTCAGACCATGTTTTGCAAGATGTGCGATAAACAAGAAAATGCCTCACAGACTGGTCATGTGCAGTGATGGCTGAGTGGTGAGTGCATGTACCTAGTAATTGCAAACACCTGGATCCAAACTCTTGGTATATTTCATTTTAGTTTGCATTTAAATTTAAATATGTGGCCATGCTGTATATATTTTCCAAGGGCATTAATGCATAAAACAAAGAAATAAATTCTTATGTGTGTTTGGAGGAATTTAGTAACAGTGATGTCGAAATTAATTGTAAAAACTATTTGTAGTCGGTTTTATTTTGTTTTTAAAATAAATGCCACATTAGTAATTATTTTAACTACAAAACTAAACCAAACATTTAAATTACTTAATATTTGATATGTAAACTTCTGTCTCCATTGCTGCCCTCATTCTTTGTTATTGGCTTTGGCATGATCATGTGCATGCATCTTATTGCCTTAAGCTCTTATTGCCTTGTGATTTGTCGACTAACATATTTCTCCTATAGTTGAGCACACACACAACAATGAAGCAAAAAGCAGATCTTTCCTTGTATGTTGTTGGTTACACTGTGATTCAGCTGCAAGATTGCTTTACATTACCAAGTACATGAGGTGGGTGCAATTATGCAGCGAAGGATTTGCTTGGTATTGATGTGGTTTGGGTAAAAGATATTTGTCCATTCCTCAGAATAATGGACTTCTATGTGAAGCAGAAGCAATCCCTTCCAGCATGTGTCTACAACTAGATTTAAATAATTTTGCTGCATCAAATCACACAGTCTGCATTGTTTTAACTATAGCAGGGCTCTTTGTTTAATCAACTGTTAAGAATCAGTATCTTACAGATGATCAGAGGTTATTTTGCCTTGCATTTATGGAAAAGAACATCAACCAAACTGGAGCAAGGTTACATTCACAAATGAAGTGATATTTCATCTACAATGGTTGAGAGGGGGAGGGAAGTAATCGTCTACCATACCAAAGAAAGGCTTAAAATGTACAATATGTGGCACAAATAGATTACCAAGGTTGCTTAAGTACACAGTATTAAGAGTTGGATGTCACAAGATAGTCTAGGTGCGTTGTGATGGCTCAATGGGATATTAAATAATTCATATAAGGTTGTGCCTGATTGCGTCATGGTTCCTTCTATGAGAAATAGATAACCTGACAACATTACAGAATCCAACATGTAACATTCATGCCCACATAAGTCAACAGGTTTCAAACTAGTTCTTGCAAATGTTCTTGCAAATGAAAAATATCACAATGATTGATTGACCTCCTTGTTCATCTGATTCGAAATCGTAAGCAGTGGTGAAAATGTATTGCATATAAATTGACCTGCAAGACATAAAAAGACCAGAGAGATTCCACAAGACCAAATACAGGTGTTTGGAAGGATGTATTTTTTTCTGAAAATTTCATAGCCATTTGATTTAGTCTGTGTTCCTGGGAATGAAGGCAGTAATAGAAGCAGAGAGTTTAAACAGTTGACATTAATTGGGGGGGGGGGAATTCCAGTCAGTTTTTAACACTCTGTCACTTACATTTCTATGTTTTGAGCAACAGTTTCGGGAACCATTGCTTCCATTTTCAACCTTGAAGGTCCAACTACTGTCACTTTTTGTTATCTGCTATGTTCTCTCTGGTGGTGAACTTCTTTATAAAATTATCGATTTAGGGTTGATTAAGAAGTTCATAGTACCACCACCAGAGAGAACACAGCAGACAACAGACGATAGTCAGATCACAGTTGAAAATGGAAGCAACAGCTCCTGTAACTAGTCCCTCAAAAAATAAAAATGTAAGTGACGGAGTGTTAAAAGCAGACTACAAATAGTTTTTTCAATTAATTTTGACATCACTATTGTTAAATTCCTCCAAACAAACATAACCTGAAATTAAATTAATTTATATATTTGATTTGCTTTCTCAATAGGAATATTTATTTGTATTTATTTACTTCATGTTTAGTTAAAAAAATATACCAATATATTTAATCTTCATTTTTGCAATATACGTCTATGCAGAGGTTTACGCTGTAACACTTATTCATCAATAACATAATTAGCCCACCTCGGTAGCATAGATGGTAGCACGTCTGCCTCATGTTCAAGAGGTCCCAAGTTCGAATCTTGGTCAGGGTGAGTTACCTGGATAAGGTTTTATTGGGTTTTCCCTTATCCTAAAAGATGAATGTCGGGTAACTCTAAGCTCCATCGACCCCGGACTCATTTGGGCATCATTTCACCCATTCCATTCCTTGTCCGATATGACTTAACGTTGAAGGATGTAAATAAAAAAAATAATATAATTAATAAAAAGAATGGCTGCACTCTGAAATGCAGGACAAGTTTCACTTTGAATCAAATCCCCTACAGAGGATAATGGATTTCAGAGGATGAGTGAAAGGACACATTTAAATAAGACACTGGAGCTTACATTCAAATCTTGCATCTTTACATATACTTTAATCCCATACTTACATTTATCTTACCTTTGTTTATTATTTTTATGTTATTTATTTGTTATTTACCTTTGTTTTTTGTTTTTTATGATTAATATAAATTAGCAAATATATATTTTTAAGTGTTGTTAAACTAAATTATACTAAATTATTCCTCTTTCAATGATATATCCTTCCAAGGAAAAAGTAATACTATTTGATTGTTCATTTCATAAACATTAAATAATTATATGTATTAGCATTTAAATTTGTATCTCTTACTTTGCAATTAACTAGTTCAGTACCACCAGGAGTGTTTTTATCAGTTCTTTTATTTTAGTATAGAGTACTTTTATTAATTCTTTTACAACTATTAGCTAGGACTGCTTTTACTAATTCTTTTATTCTGCA
>CM060947.1:97990935-98053435 GCA_030765055.1 Mantis religiosa | reverse complement strand
GCAAATGCTCCTATAAACATTATCAAACAAACTCCTATCATCATCAACAAGTCATTATTTGACAGTCATAATATTACAACATAGTGATCGATATTGTGACAGACTTATGAAAGAGAACTAGTACAATTTTAACAGACACAACAAGCTTTTTGTTTGTCCAGTGGCCTGTACCAATAATCCCAATCCTTTGGACTATATAATATACAGCCCAGGCTTCAGCACTTATCCGCTTCCTGAAAAAGGCTGCAGAGAAGGAATAGTTGAAAGCCCAAGCAACTTTATTATCACACAGCAGGCAACCCTGGAAATGCTTATGAACCTTTATGAATTTTTTGGGGTTATATTAGACCATCATTTTATCTCAAATTAAACATTCATGAGTTAAAGAAGGAAATTTGACAAATCTGCAAAATCAAAATGCAATTTGAGACAGTCACTGTGAATTTCACAAAAAGAACTTTACATGTCAAAAACATAAATGGGGATCATATGCCAATTTTCATTTTTCATGTCTGAAATGAGGTGTGACAGACATGTTTATATGCTTGTTTAATGTGCTTTTGTAAACTTAAGTTCAAATAACTGATGCACTGTTTTTCTCAGATTCTCTTACAGATCTCTAAGAGAAAATGCAAAGCATTCAAGAAGTGTTTTTCATACACTTTAATCATTTATTGAGATATTATTTAAATGTGTTAATATTCTTATGAAATGTAACCTAAATGAATTTATTATTTGAGTGATTAATATGAATATCATATTTTATTTATTAATGGATATATTTGAATATTAAAAAACAAATGTCTGGAAATGTAGCCAAAGTAATATCATACCATAAAAATCCAAGAATTACATGGCTAATGTGGACAATAGCTGTCAATCTGTTTAACTACATTGAGCTACTATGGTAACATACCAGCATGACACAAAATTGTCCAACTGATTCCTATTTTTCCTGGCAAATCACTAGGAGATCTCATATACAATGAGATACATCCTTTTGTGGTAACTCACCATGCTGTAAGTACCTAAGTCCAAGGCTTTCAAAGTAGAACAACTATTAGGTTGATAGAGTCAACATGAAAAATTCAATGCCATGGCCGGGATTTGAACCACGGATCTCCTGGATCTCTCTCAGATGAAGGATCTTTGTAAATAATGAGTTAAAACAAGAATTAGAAATATGGCTAGCCAGTTTGGTGGGAGAGTGGTTTGACACTGAATTAAAGACATCTGTTATCACAGTAACAAAAATGTAGAGATTCAAGGGGATTATATATAAGAAAATAGTTAATGAATGTAGCTTTCAAAATATATCATTTTTAAAATATTTATATGTTTTGTTATTTTTGAAGAAATAGTGTAACTTACTTTTGAGACACCCCTCGTAATAGGAAGTTGAAAATAAGAGGTAAATAATAGATAGGGAAAGACAAAAATTTGACAAATAGTGAAAAACTAATGCACCATAAACAAGTAAAAGAAAATCAATGACTATTAAAAGGAGAAAACACATACCAAGCATGTAAATGTATTGAAGGACTGCTCTAGTAGCAAAAGGGTCAGGGCCCAGCTGAGTGATAGCTCAAGATGTTCTGTTTTAGTACTTAATAGTAAATAAAATCATATTAGAATGCATAAACACAATTTATGGAAGAAAAAGTTTATTCTAAATAAAGGTTTGAATTTGCCAAATAAGTATAATCAAACGTTGTTTGGAAACAATACCAGATAATGAACTAAGATAAGTTCTTACTTAGAATTAAGAAGAAATGGATGTGGTCTATAAAATAAATTGAAGTATGTAGTATAAACTATGTTTTAATTACAAAGTGTAAGCATAATTTGGTAATAGCAATGTAGAAATTATCAACAACAGTGTAAAAAGTAGTTTTATTTTGCATGCTTGGAATAAAACAAATATTAAAATTCTAATCTCAGAAACTATTTGTAGTTGGTTTATTATAATTAAAATAATAATATATAATTATATATAATTAAAATTCTAATTTATTGTTGTACTCTCTGTATAAGTACATTGAACTCATTATGTATCAGGTATAAATGTATATTACTACTACTTAGGTATATCCTTTATACAGGCTGTGGCACGTAAAACCAGCCTGTCATAATATTATGGTATATTTGCATTATTTACAACTGTTACATGGTTACATTCATATATTGTATTTTTGGCAACAATTTTGACAACACACCAATAAATGGTGTGTCAAGCCTTACTGTCATGTGTAAGGCAGCTGCAGGTGCAATCAGTGAAACTTGTTGAAACTAGTTAAAAAAAAGGCATCATTGCATGAAACAATGATTTAAACATTTTAAAAATGATATATTTTGAAAGCTACATTCATTAACTATTTTCTTATATATGATCCCCTTGAATCTCTACATTTTTGTTACCGTGATAACAGACGTCTTTAATTCAGTGTCAAACCACTCTCCCACCAAACTGGCTAGCCATATTTCTACTTCGTTTTAACTCATTATTTACAAAGATCCTTCATCTATCTGAGATCGATCCAGGAGATCCGTGGTTCAAATCCCGGCCATGGCATTGAATTTTTCATGTTGACTCTATTAAAACCTTAGCCTATATACGGCTTGTGTGAAGAAATGATTAATTTCCTCAATTAACTAAAACTATTAGGTTGTTAACTATCTAATAATTATTTCATATTCTTAGAATTGCATTTGCTTTTTGCAGGGGCCAAGAATGATGAATCCAGCTGTACGCTGCATGCTGCCCCTGCCCAAGTACTGCCAGCCATTTCAAACTCGGTAGCACAAGACACTGGTGCGTCTTTCCTCTCCACTTGCTTGTAAACAATGTACCAATATAACAGAAGTGAACTTAACCTAAAGTCATGTGCAAACATGACTAAACAGATAAAATCAACTAAGTTACTCGCACACTATTTATTACCCACACCTCAGAATCAAAAATAATATAAATTGTTAAGAAATTTCTTAATAAATGTTCCAGTGGTTGGGATGAATTTAGTCTGCTCTCTTACATACCTGTTAATGTTAACAGTCCAAGACATTTATCTAATACTTCTATTAAGGAAAGTGTTTCTTCAAACATCCTAAAAATAATTATTGTAGAAATCCATTAATAAGACAAGTGGCTAAACAGCTAATAATCTGAAAATCAATGTAAGCAAAACTAAAATTATATTAATTGTGCTCCATTGTATCATAGTCCATACTCATTAAGAATAAAATTATTATGTTTGACCTAGGAGATAAATTAAAACCTGGCAATAGTATTAATTGGGAACTCTCCCCAATAATTACTAATGAACACATTATTCTTAGTGTTCGAACTGATAACAGACTCTACTGGGACAGATAAATAAACAGCCAAAATTAAATATAACCTTATATTAACATATGATTTAACTATGGAAATAATGTATTATGGGTTGATCTTTACCAACACTTACCAATACAGTATCCTGAGTGATAATGGTGCTTTCTGTCATCCAAATTGGTCTTTCTTTTCTTGCAGCTGTAGCATTTTGATCTGGAACCTGACCTTCTCCTGATATGGTAACATCAACTCTCGTCTCTTCCACTACAAAACCTGAAGAACGAGTGGCCTCACCTGACCAATGATCTCCAGTGGGTGGCCTTGCTTCATTATTTGTTCTCTTTGAATCCACCCTGCAAAGCAATTCAATGTTTGTGAAATATGGTGTATACACCAGCAGAACTTTCATTATAAATCACATATTAACTAAGCAGCCAAAAAGGTATTTTTTAAACTTTTATTTATTTTTTATATTGTTGTGAAAAGAGGTATTAGTTTTACATAAGGATATATGACTGCATTAAATCTGCAAAAAATAACGAATTTATGTAAAAATGAATAAATGAATAAAACTGCAAAATAATCTTATAGTTTGTTATATTCATACTGCAAATGAAAACCTTCAAAAGAGATACAAAATTAGCAATTAAGTGAGTAGCAGGTACAGTAAGTATTAAAATGTAACAATGTGTTGTGTAAACATAACACATATGTACAAGGGCTGTTCAATAAGATGATCATAATTTTTTTACAATCAAGATTTCTTGTGTCCAAATTTAATCTTATGACATTCTGTTAGCTTATTTTATGTAACAAACATGCCATAGTATTTCACTCTTGATATTCCTAGTTCCTGACTGTGAGAGGTGGGCAGAGACATGTTCAGTATTGACTACCACAAAATTGGAGGTGACACGCGAGTAACAATGTGCAGCTTAAAATTCTGCTTTCGTCTCAACAAACCTTCAGCCAAGACCTATGCAATGTTTCAGAAGGCCTATGGAGAATCTGTTTTCCGCATTTTACCAATCCCTCATAAAGCAAAAGTGGTTGCTTCTACTGGGAAAGTTACGGTTATCTCATTTTTTTGGTATTCAGTGAGTGAGTGTGTGGTGTTTAAGGGCCCGTCGACAACAAGGTCATTTGGGCCCCTTTTGGTATTCATGGAATGGTTTATCAGCATGTTGTACCTGCACACATCAGAAAATGGAAAATACTAGAGAGGTGTCCTGAAAACATTGTAAGTCCATATCAGGCGCAAAACCCACATTTTCATGAAACATGCTGGATGCTGCACCACAATAATGCATGGCCTCATATTGTCAATATTGTTGCTGAATATCTTGCAAAAATCAATAGTCTGGATTCAGCCACATGTGCCCTTTTCCAATTCCCTAACATCAAGAAACATCTTCGTAGGAACAGAAGAATGCGGACCACACCGGAAGCCAGGTAAAAAAGTAATGGATAAAGGCCATGGAAGTTTATTTAACCATCTTCATAGGAAGCATCATCCATCATTAGAAACAGCATTGAAGGCTGCAGAAGCAACTTTGAAGGACCTCTCAAAAAATGGCTTCTAGCATGTCTTTGTAGACTAGCGGAAATGTTGGGATAGGTGCATCAGTCTAAGGTTTACTCTTTTGAGAAGAAGCATCAAAATTATGAGGATAAGTAAAGGTATGTTGTCAAAAAAAAAAAAGATCATTTTTTATTGAACAGTCCTTGTATTCATATAATTATATTAACTCAGAGCAATGATGAATGTAGGGTGCAATGGAGCCAAGCACACAGTTATCTCTTTCCTGGATCCACTGGCCAGTTCCCTGCTACACAAAAGATTACAAATACATGTTCTTTCACAGTTGCAATAACTATCATGTGAATAGATCACAGCAAGCACAATCTGACGTGTATACTCCCATGTCTTCCTCTACCCTTTTATACAAACTATTCTTCAAAGCCCTTAATCTTTCTCCTTTCTACTTCATGCTAATGAAGATTATACATTGTAGAAAAGATTGCACCAAGTTGCACTTTTTTTTTAACTGAACATGATTGCTTATTCTAGTAAAATGAAAACTAGAGCTACAATTAGTAATAACACACTTGGTTTCACATTTCTAAACCTCATATGTTCTGAAATACGTGGCTGTTAGAGGATGGCAATGGCGCCACCATTTCTGCCGTACTGTAATGCATGTACTTCTATGCTCAGAGCAGGGGTTGCTTGCACTGGCCTGCAACCTGCTGTAAACAAACCAATATCAGCTCGGCAAATTCTAGCTTCAGTGTACTAGTATCTCCTGATCTTGTCTGCTGTCATATTGTAACGTAATTCACATACATTTTGGATATTGCTTTCCATATTGACACATTAAACCGTGTTTTTGTATGGCATGTAACAGTTGCCTTCATCAAGTCGATATGCTGGCCTTCAGTAACGAAGACAACCTGGATATTATTTTAATTTATGGCAAATATCACAGAAATGCAACTGCAGCTGTGGCATTGTACGCTGAATGCTACCCAGATTGACAGTGTCCTTCGCCTTGTACCATTGCCAACATCTGCATGAAACTCAGGCAAACAGGAAGCTGGGACCCCACAAAGCAACAACATACAAAGACAACGACTGGCACTGGAAAGGAAATTGCTGTACTGGCTGCTGTAGTGCAGAATCCTGAGGTGAGTGTCAGATTGTACGAGGTTCTGCAGTAAGCCGCAGTAGTGTGGGCAGAATTTTGCAACAGCATCAGTTTCATCCATTCCATATCTCACTGCACCAGGAACTGTACGAGAATGACTTTGAATCCTGCACTGTATTCTGTCATTTTGCACTTCAGCAGTTGCAAGGTAATCCAGCATTCCTAAGTAATATGTTGTTTACAGACGAAGCTTCATTTACAAATCACAGTTATGTGAATCTGCAGAACATGCACTACTGCTCTGTGCAAAATTCCTACTGGATTTGCCAAGTTACTCATCAAGGACAGTGGAATGTCAATGTTTAGTGCAGTATCATTGGTAACTGCATTTTAAGTCCCTATTTTTATCAAGGAACATTAAACGGACGTGAATGTGAATCGTCAATCAGGAGTAAAGGGAAGCAGTCCTTCCTGGTGATAGCGTTCAGCTTCCTGTAGTCCCCACAGAAGCGTATCTCGCCATTCTTCTTCTTCTTCTTCACCAGGACTACAGGGGAACACTAAGGGCTGTAAGACTCTTCGATCACTCCCCTGGATCGCATATCCTCCAGCATGTGCAGTACCACCACTTGTTTTGCCAGCGAAATACAACTGTGTAGTTGCTGAATAGGCCAGGCATATCCGGTGTCGATGTGTTGGAGCACTCGGTTCGTGCGGCCATAGTCGCTGTTTCCTTTGCTGAAGACACGCTGGTAACATCTCAGCAGCTGTCGGAACCTTCTCTAGCTGTTCTATGGTCAGGTGGTTGGCTGCCCTCTCCAGTATACCATCCAGCAGGGACCATTATAAATCTTTCAATAAACTGATTAAGAAATTTTATTGGACTTTTATTAATTCCTACAACTTTGTGATTAATCCCTTCTCGAAGTACAATTCTATAAAACTTAATTATTGTGATTGGCTTCTGCTGGATTGAGCAGCTTCACCGGCACCTCCTTTTGGCATGGCAACAATGTCCTTGCTACACAGAGTCCGTGCACAGGTGTCTTCCAGTCCAGCATCAGGTTCTTCGTCCGCTGGCCTTCCAGTTGCGCCATCACCACCACCTCGCTTCTTGCGGGAACAATCACGTCTTCTCTCAGAATGATCCTGCAGAAACCAAGGCATTCTTCGGGGTGTCAGAGTATCACCTCTTCTCCCTTGAGCTGCAGAACCTTCCTGCCGACGTCGACCATTGCCTCATGGCTCCTGAGGGCATCAAGTCCCAATATCACTTCCTCAGTGACACTCGCGATGAGGGTGAGCCGACCCACAGATGCAAGGCACTCCGCGTCAAGGTAAACTGCAGCAGGTCTCCCTCTCCAGGGGCAAGGTGTCACCCAAGGTGTCACTTGCTGGTATGGTTGGCTCGGTTTTCTCAACGACAAATCCCTGGCTATGTCAGCTCTGATGATGCTCACGGCTGCCCTTTTGTCCACAAGCACGGCCTCCCTTTCACCCAACCGTCCGCGATGATGCTGTCTTCCGTACGCCGGCTAACTCGAGGGGATGGTGGCAACGGCGCCGACGTGCTCCTTGCCACGCCAGCCCTTACTAGTTTTCTGGCTGCTCCTCTTGGTGTCGGCAGTCTCTCTCCAGGTGTTCCGGCTGGTCACACCCCCAGCACACGCCACTTGGTCTTCGCCGGCATCCCTGAATTGGTCTTCGGTCTCCATCGTAGCGCATAGTCCTTGTCTTCGCGATCGGGTTGGCCACTTAAGCCGCTTCCATCCCGCCGTTAGCGCCTCGTGGAAGGTCTTAGAGTCGACGAGCATTACCCGCTGACGTATCTCGGCATCTCGTACCCTGTCGACGAAGGAGATGGCGGCTTATCAGGATACGAATCCGGGTTGGAGGTCGACCAAGGCTTTGTTGGCCAACTGTTCGACTGCCATGGCGGACTCCTGCAACGCCTCCCCTGGCTGCTGCGTCCTAGATTTCAGTTGGCTGCGGTAGGCTGCGGCCAAACGGTGGTTTCCGAACCGGTTTTCCAGGGCCTCCCAAATGTCCTTGGGCGCCGCCGCTGTCTCGATTGCGTTCAGCACCTCTGTGGCCCGTCCCTGGAGGCTGGCTATTAGCTGTGCGGCTTCTTCCTCTGGCGACCACTTGTGCTTGGCCACTGTGTCGAATTGGCGGCGGAAGACTTTAAAAGTTAACTTGCCGTCGTACTTTGGTGGTTTGACGCGCCGGCCTTCAGATCGTTCAGTCTTCTGCTGACGATGTCCTCCACCATGGCGTTCAGGGACTTGGTGTTTGTTGCTGTCGGCCTTTCCCTCTAATTTGTTAACGTGGTTCGCCGGGTCTTCCACGCGCTCGTCCACTTGATCCATCCGCTTGCCCAGCTCCGTGACGTCATTCCTCACGCCGGCCAACTGCTCTTCGAATTTGGCGGCGAGAGACTCGTTCACCGCGTTCATTTCCATGGCCAGGCTGTCGTTCGCCGCTTTTATTTCCGTGGTTAAGTCGGCCTTCCTTTCTGTCATCTTCCGTCTCGTAGCGAGGGTGTCATTCGCTGTTCTCATTTCTTTCAGCTCGGCAGCGAGGTTGTGTTTGCCGTCTTCATTCCTTTCAGCTCTTCTAAGAACTTCGACAATGCGGCTTTCATCGTCGTGATTCCGTTCCTGACACCAAATGTGACTGCAACGGTTAAGTAGAATCAAAAGTCTGGTTTGCAGAAATTTAGAACACTCTTTATTGCAGTAAAATGACGTGAAAGTGGCAATCAGCTGTCTACAAACGGTCGACTCGGTGCTCTGTCAAACGCAAACAAATTAAAGAAATCACTGTGGTACACTTCAAATGGCCACTGTCGCAATAACCATCACACAATTGCTGCTTCTAACACTTGCCGGTATTTATACCTCCAGTCATTGTTTCTAGAATGCTGTAGAACTCCTGAGAACATTCACAGTAGCAAGAGAAAGACAGAAATTTCCAAAGCCTCTCTCTCTTTCTTTTACTTGGCAAGAGTCTAGCTCTCCTGCTCTGAAGCCCCGCATGTCATTGGTGACAATAGCATAGTTGTATACTGCCTTTAATGGGCTTTAAACCAGTTTTTGTTTTGTTAAAATAACTTAATAAATCGAGAAGATACTAATATGTACTTATGAAGCATTTTTACAGCATTTAACAATTGAAATATCTTGCACTGTTTATTGGGTATCCACTCCTGGATCGTGCAATGGTTAAATGACCATCACCGAAGCGGTTAAGAAACATCATGAATTATAACTGTTATCAAGGAATATCTTGTTTTGGATAGATAAGAGTCAGACTGAAAAATGCAATGCCATGGCCGGGATTTGAGCCACAAATCTCCTGGTCTCCGTCCAGTTCCTCTTAACTATCGAGCTACTATGGCCAACATGCCATCATGACAAATTCTTCAATTGATTCGTATGTTTCCTGTAAACCAATAGGGGTTCTCAAATTCCGAATACATGCCATTTGTGGCGACTTACTATTGTAAGTACTTGATTCCCAGGCTTCATCATTAAACCATTATTAAGTTAAAATATTAGCTTAATATCTTGTTTACTGTTTCTCGCATGTCTGCTCTGCAGTAAATAAAAGGTAACAGGATATGCTATCATATTGGGCTAGTAACATTCAGTAATGGAGTGTATTACACCTAAATTGTGAAAGAGATTAAATGCTATATCACTAGTTTAAATGGAAAAAACTGGCTGCATTATTCATCACTATAATAGTGCATGTAATTCTATAAGCTAATACAATAGTATCAATTAAGGTTGGAAAGTTGAAGAGCTTTGGTTTAAGTTCTAATCATGGCATTAAAGTTTTTAACTTGTAAAAATGTCCATTGTTTGGTATTGTTTTGATTTTTTAGTGATAATATATGATAGTACCTATCTACTTAGACTTCTAGGTAGAAATTCTGGACATATTTACCCTCTAATTGTACTGAGATCTACAGGTTCAGGCTCCAAGATCTCTGGTGATAGTTTAATGCCTTCAACTTCCCTTAGCAATATGTACAATGGTTCCAACTGCTCATTAAATTTAGCCAGAAGAAGTCGAGAATCCTTTTTTGGTAAAGCTGACTGGTCTTCTTCTACTACTTCACGACAAAATGTACACAGGAACTCACCTGTGGCGAAGTCAAACAACTGATCAGCCTGCAAATGAACCAAATTTTGCTGTGAAATCTATACTACTATTATAAAGAGATAAAATAAAATGTGTGTGTACGTGTGTGTGTACGTGTGTGTGTGTGTGTGTGTGTGTGTGTGTGTACGTGTGTGTGTGTGCGCGTGTGCGTGTGCATGTGTGTGTGTGTGTGTGTGTGTTTTTCTGTGCGCATACACCTATACTTGAATACAAACACATTGGAATTACAAAGGAACATGCCTGAGGTGAAGGACATTTAGTTGAGAACACATGCAGTGGAGAATAGTAATTATGAACCCACAGATTATTCATAAAATAAGACAAATACCACAGGTATTTCAATCCAAGCAGTATAATATATAAGGTGGGATTATGGAATATGGTGCTAATATGGAATCCATGTCTAGCGGTTGCGGTATTTGAGCAACGCCACTCAGATGTCCATTAAACTAAATAAAAAATATTTCGAAAACCATCTCGACAACCTGAGTAGGGTGCTACAGAGACTGCAGGCGACCAACTTAAAACTGAACGCGAAGAAGTGACAGCTCTTCTGCAAGGAAGTCAACTCTTTGCAGTGTTCCTATTTTGGGATTCCCACAACCAGGCGGTGCCTTCATTGTGGACAGTGACGCCAGTGACCATTGCACTGGAGGCGTCCCATCCCAATACAGGACGGCCACGAGCAGGTGATGGCTTACTACAGCAAGACACTGTCCAAGGCAGAGAAGAATACTGCGTCACCCGGCGAGAGTTATTGGCGGTGGTAAAGACCTTGGAGCACTTCCACAAGTACCTGTATGGTCAGCCATTCCACCTGAGGACTGACCACTCCGCCCTAACCTGGCTACTTAGTTTTAGGAACCTGGAAGACCAGATAATCCGTTGGGTCCAGAGGCTGCAGGAGTACGACTTCATCCCTGAACATAGTAGAGGGAAGAGTAATGGTAACGTAGACACCATGTCCCTAAGACCCTGCCCAGAAGAATGCGGCCAATGCACAAGAGTGGAAGAGAGGGAGCGTGCCGCAGCTGTCAGAGTGGTCACGGCAGTGCCTGTGGATGGCTGGGATAGCGCAGGCTTGAGGAGAGAGCAGCTGGCGGACGCAGACTTGGGGCCACTCTTGAGGGAAGTGAAGGCAGGGACAAGACCAACCTGGGAGGACAGGCACCAAGGAGCGCCACATACACATCCTAACTGGGCCCAGTGGGACTTCTGAACATCAAAGAGGGCGTGCTGTTCCGGGTATGGGAATCACTCTATGGGAAGATGCAGAGTGAGCAGTTTATACTTCCCGAAGTAAGACCCTGGAAGTCTTGGAGGAAGTGCACGCCGGTACTTCAGGACACCTAGGAGCAAACCGAACGATCGACAAACTCCGACAGCACTACTACTGGCTGAGGCTCCGAGAAGACACTGAGAGATGGTGCCATCAATGTCACGTGTACGCGGCGGCCCCCAAACTAGGAGCCGGGGTCGCATGCAGCAGTACAATGTCGGAGCGCCACTCTAACGCATCGCTGTCGACACAGCTGGACCATTCCCAGTGTCCGACCGAGGCAACAAGTACCTGATGGTGGTCGTGGACTACTTCACCAAGTGGACGGAGGTATATGCCATTCCAAATCAGAAGGCGAAGACAATTACAGACTGCTCATGGAGCAACTATTCTGCCGTTTTGGGATGCTGTTAGAGCTCCACAGCGATCAGGGCACCAGTTTTGAGTCTAACCTGATGAAGGAGGCACTGGAAAGACTTGGGGTAAACAAGACCTGCCCAACACCTCTACATCCCCAGTCGGACGGCATGGTCGAGAGGTAAATTAAGACCTAAGAAGGACACCTGAGGAAGGTCGTGGCCAGCCATCAGTGAGAGTGGGACGTTCTTGCTGGCCTACCGCTCAACATACGACGCCACTGGGATGACGCCAGCCAGCTTAATGTTCGGACGAGAGTTACGCCTCCCGGAAGCGAAACAGCCAGCAATCGAGTTTGTGGAGAACCAGGTGGACCATCTCCACGACATGCATGAGATGGCTCGTCAGAACATCCAGATGCGGGCCACTGCATGAAGACCCGTTATGACAGGCAAGCCAACAGCCAAGAATTTGAGCAAGGTGACCTGGTCTGGTTGTACCGCCCTATCCGGACCAAGGGACGCTGCCCGAAACTTCAACAACCATGGCAAGGACACTACCTGGTGGTAAAGAGGATTAACGATGTGGTCTACCAGATCCAGAAGGTGCCCCGAGGAAAAATATTGGTTGTACACCTGGATCGTCTGGCCCGCTACGATGGTGCTGTTCGGGACGACTAGCCTTGAGGAGGGAGCAGTGTCGCAAGCCATTATTGCGATAGCGCGGCCGGCGCGCACCAAGGTTCAGATAGTGCAGTGCGGAGATGAAAGGCTTACCGAAACCGATAAAGTTAGATGACTGGAAGGTTTGTGTTTCGTCTGGTGCCATCGATTAATTTATAGAAACATGAATAGAGGTATATAAAGAAGCCGCGACACACCAGTAGACAGAATTGTAATTGGAACTTGATAAACATATGCGTGCAGCTGTGTTTTGAAAGTGAACTCTTTGTTTGTGGTCGACGACCTTGACAATCATATTTGTGTATGTTACGTAATTCTGCTGATGTAAGAGGTGTACAAAGTGTATTTCTGTGGAAATAAAGAACATCTTGAATTTCTGCAAATCGGACTTTTAATTTTACAAACCCACAGTCGCAATATATATAAAATTGCTGCTTTCCTTTCCATAAACTCAAATATGCTAATTCAACTTTAGCATTTTCATTCATCAGTTTAGTAATTTTGAATTTTGATGTTGAATTTCTTCTTGCTTCAGTTAAGATTCCGATAGTAATCTGCCTACTTTAAGGAAGAAGATAAATTGGATACCCTTTCTTTTGTAGTATTTATTTTGGTATTTTGAAATACTAAAATTGTGGAATTGTATCTTATCTCATTCCATTGTAGTATGTTCAAATCCCAAAATACAGTGCACACCCAAAGATCTGAATGGAGGAACACTCAGTGTTCTGTATGCAACTTTCTCCCACAGTCAGTAAATCTTACTGGATCATCATATTATGTAGTTAACTGGTGTGCTTCGGATATATTATTCAACCAATTTATTGTTATTATAAAACAAAATTATTATGGCATTATAAATAAAACATTTTATTGGAATTAAATTTAATCATAGGCAACAACAGACGACAGCCTTTTGAGGTTGAAAATGACAGCTCCTGGAACTAGTCTTTCAGAAAATTAAAATGTAAGTGATGTAGTGTGAAAAGCTGACTACAAATAGTGTTATGAATTAATGTGGGCATCACTGTTACTAAATTCTTGCAAATATCAAAAGCATAACCTCATTTTGCTCCAATTGCTTTGCTTTAGGTCACTTAATTCTTATTGGATGCAATAAATAAAATCATAGTTTTCTTAAAAGTGCTTATATAGAGCTAACTTAACAATGGAACCCTAATCTTGCCTCCAATTAGTTTGATAAGCTTTTAACTAATATTAACAACATTCACTTTGTTCACATCATTTCTTAGGGATGCAGCAAATACTTTTAATATAATATATAATAACTCTTAATATAATACGTATATTCCTAAAATATTGATATAGAGTTAACCCAAACAATGCAACCCTTGAATTCATTGTGAGTAGTGTAACTAACATCAGGGATGCACATTTTGCTTGCGTCAATTCTTAGTGGATGCAATAAATAAAACCATATATTGGCAGATGTGCATAGCTTTGCATTTTGTTTACACTCAACCTAAAGTATGGCCAGGGAGGGAAGGTGTAGTTTTATACTAACCATGTTTGTGATTATTATGTCACTATCACCTTGGAATTTCAACTGGCATTTGAATCAACGTGAGAATTTTAATGTGCATTCAGGGAATTTCACTTGCTAGCTCAGTGGCAGAGCACCTGCACTGAAGTTGAATGCCCATTTTGTGTACCAGCTGTAGCAATGAATTCAAATCAAATTCAATCTTCATCTCAGCTATGCATCGCCAGCATGAAGAGTAATAACTGATTGGTTTTGTATTATTCATAATTCACAATGCTCATGAGATCAATATCCTAAACATCTGATGGTTTGATTAGAAGGAACCTGTACTTTATTTATTAAAACAAAAACTAAATTAAATAAACTCTTACCTAACAAAGAAATAAGATACAGGAATTAAGCCAGAGTTTACCTCTAAATCTGTGAATGTTTTGCAGCAGGAAGGACATTTGAAACTAGCTCGACTTGTGGCATCTCGTTCTTCTGTCTCCATACGTTTCCTCATCAGGTCTAGCTTATATTTTACTACATTGACAAATGTCTGTAACAGGAACATTTAACAAATTAGCACTGGTAACAAAAAAGTTTTCTCTCTAAAAGAAAGTTCATTTCACTTTTTCCCCTTTGAATGCATCCTTGGTAGTAAAGGCACATCTTCATAATTAATAACTGTCTACATATATGGACTACTGACATTTTTTATAGCTTTTACCAGTTATTAACTGTGAGTTACATTTCATAGTAGAAAGCATTTATTCAGCCACAAAAACATGGTATAAAAATAATTTGTAATAAGTTACACAATTGCTGAAAATAATATGAAAACTGAAAGCTCAATTCAAATGTAAAAATTCATATGGTTTCAAGAAGGCTTGTAAAAATTGCAAGGAACGAGTACTGTAATACTTTAGCTTTATCACCTCCCATTTTTTAAAACCTGAGATTGTGTGCATCCTTTTTTACATTCTTTGGGCTAATAATGTCATTTTGTGTAAATTAATCCACTGTATTTTACTGATCTACTTGCTTAACTATAACTGGAATACAATCAATATTACATACCTTGTAATTAATGAAGTAATAGTTAACCTTCTGTGCTTTGCCATCAAGTCCTGTTTCCATCTTCAGTCGAACTTGTATGAACTTGTCATTGCGCAGAGTGGATATGCGGGCTCTTAACATTTTCCTTTCAAACTTGAGAAGTTCACAGATATCATCTTCTTTCATGCCTGAGAAAATTAGAAACATCCTGTAGACATTACATGATCAAAATATAGACAGCAATAACTATAAGGCACTAAAAATGGATGAAAACATAACTTTGCAGACATAATGAAGATGGACAATAACTGGTTACCTATTAATGATAGTATTCTCTTAGAACTTCAGATGAGCTTTCGAACAGGGAGGAGAATGGTTGATAATTTGTTTATTACAAAAACACGAGCTATATATGCTTGAAGGATAAGAGAGGAAAGTTATACATGACTTTTGTCAATCTAGAGAAAGCATATATTGGATTAAGCTACAATTGTTGTGGCACAAACTCTCAAGTAAAGGAGTGAGTAATCAAATGATAAATAACCTTAGAGCATTATACAATGAGAATACCTTTTGTCAAAGTTAGAGGATGAGGTTGCAGCAAGAGAAATTCAACAAGAGAAATGATGTCTAACCCTATTTAATTTAAATATAGATTATGTATTAATGGAAATTAGGAGGAATAAGAATTTCATGCCAATATCCAGATTTCTAAATTATATTTTGCAGATAATCTAGTGAGGTATAGTTACAGTGAAAGCTTCGAAACATTCCTTGGAAGAATTAGATAATTACTGTAAAAAATGGAGTTAAAAGTGAATCAAGATGAAACAAAGATTACAAAAGTGTTAGAAAAGGAGAAGAGGACTGAGTGCATGTGAAAAATGGAAAAATCAAAATAGAAAAGAGTATAGGGTAGTGGGACAATGCAATTATGTTCTTCTTCTTTAACTTCCCTAGGTATACCACTATTGTGGTGCTAGGGGATTCTTGGTCGGTTTATGAACCAAAACTCCGGATCAGATAGAAAAATCCAGGATGGGTGATCAACCTGATGCCTGGAGTGAGAGTGAGAGAAGTAGATGAACAGAATGAGAGCAAAATGGATGAAAGGAAAGATGACAATTGAGCAATTGTTCAAATAATAATGCAGGAAACAGAAGATCCTGGAGAAAACCCACCCCAGTGCTGTGTTGTCCACTACAAATTTCACATGCAGTTGCCTGGGATAGAACTTGGGCCGCTTTGATGAGAGTCAAGAGGTTTACAGTCTGATTTTTAAAAGAAGATACGTGAAGGTCATCTGTTTCTCCACGTGGGTGCTTGCAATGTTGTCCAGCAGATCCCCTTTCTTTATCCTCTCAACACTCGAAACATAAACAAGGGTTTGAGTTGTCTCACCTCAACAAAAACATGCGCAGTTAATCTGTATTAGCCTACTTTAAAAGCAGAAATCAGTTGTTCACACATTCACTCCATTATAGCGCCTTCACACGTGAGTTCTTTTAAATAATTGTTGCACTATGTAACTAATATTCCATACTTACCGTTATTGTTGCTACACATCATAAGTAGACATTCCCGCACAGGCGGTAAGTATTTCTCCATAGAAACACATATAGGCGATGCATGTTCTAAAATCTAACATTTATTTTCAATTATATTTATTAATATTTCAGCTGATATCTTAACTGCTAAAATTCAGATTTATATAAATACACATAGTGCAAAAAATAATATGCAATACACATGTGGTAAGCACATAATGGAATCTTGAGAATTGAAAAAACTCGCTGCAAGCACCTAATTTTTTTCAAAACTTTCCTCATTCCGTATTAAGTGTTTGCCACATTAGTATCACAATATACTATTATTAACGACTTTATTAATTGACATGTTCATATCAATGCTGCCGATATGCCAGAATTTTGACCCACAGGAATTCTTTTACATGCAAGTATATCTACTGACATGGGGCTGTCACTTTTGGATAAAAGGAATAAGCTGTTCATTGCTAAGGAGCAAACTCGCTCTTCCTGTTCGAAGAATTCCCTAAGAGAACAAACAAATTCTCTAGTTTGGCTGTGCAATGTAACATCCAGACCGCAAGCTGATCTTTGCCTTGTACCACGATTCCTCGGTCCACCTCTAATCCTACCACCACTACGTCTTGCTTCCATAAAAACGTATTTTAATAGTGTTTTAACAAAGTAGGCTAACAATACACAGCGTAACTGAATAGTCAAGCAAACTCTGTTTCCTGTATACAAGCGATAACTGACCTGAGGAGTATGTGATTCACCAGTGTAAGCAATCTGGCAACCTTTGTTTACGTTACAATAGCAACGACCTTCCCCTCTTACCCTTTGCGTCCCTTTCTGACCTTCACATATCTTCTTTTAAAAATCAGACTGTAACTGCTCGGCCAAGGCGTGGACTGAATTCAATTATCACGGAGTCAGAATAGATAGTGAAGGTAAATGGGAAAAACAAAAAAAATGTATACTGGTAGAAGGAAACAGGAGGGAGCTCTATCAGCTATCAGAAGCTACAGATATAAAGCATCTAATATAAACATTAAAGGGTTAGAAAAATTATATAGTATTGGGGTTGAGACAAAAATGTTATATGGGACACACATATGGGGATTAGTAGGAAGATAGGAAGTCAAGGATGCGGTGCATAGAATGTTCTGCACAGAAATGCTCAGGTTACCAAAAGCAACTGTCAGGCAGGTCGTACAAACAGAACTGGTCAGAGTGACAAGTAAGGGAAAGATTTGGAAAGAGTGTTGAAGTTTTGGTATAGCATATTGAACTTGGAAGAAAGAAATTTTTAAAATAAAGTCTAGAATATCAAGAGAAATGTTTAAAGAACATTGGTTGGGTGGATACTCTAAGAAGAAATTTGGAAAGTATTGGGTTAGGAGAAATATGGAGAACAAGAAGAAAGAATATAATTTTTTAGAAATAGGCAAGGAAGAGATCTGAAGATAAAGAAATAAAATAATAATAAAAAAAATTAGCAGGGAAGCTGAAAAAGAGATCTTTAATTTTCTATGTACCAATGAAGGACTCATGGGGAAGGGAGAAAAACACTGGCACTGGCATAACAAATGAGGAGCAAGAAGGCATTGCAAGGGTGAGAACAGGAGTATGCATGCTAAAAAAATTTAAGGAAGGGTATTCCACAAAATCAATGTCCTATATGTGGTGGAACACTGGAATACATATTTCAATCAAAGTAACTGAAATTTGATGAAAAGAGTATATTAATTAGAAAGGTTGAAGTAGAAATACAGCTGTAGTTGAAATGTTTCATAAAGATGGAAATAGTAACAGGACTATATGTTTTGTTTTTGTGTATGCATATTTAAAGGAAAGGAATGTGTAATGAATTACATACCTCGGCAATTGCTATTAAGAAACAGTGGAAAGAATATGTAGCAAAATTGATGATTTCTGATATGGATCACTATGGATTACCTCAGACATAATAAGTGCCAGATGGAGAGAGGTTGAAAATGGAAGCGATGGCTTCTGAAACTAGTTCCTCAATAATATAAAAATGTAAGTGACGAAGTGTCAATAAACCGACTACAAATAGATTTTCCGATTAAAATACGAGGGCTATCCAGAAAGTAGATTACGTTTTCGTCTCTTTCCGCTAGGGGCGGGACTAGCACGGCCATCTTGGGGTCAGAGCGTTGCGCAGCTCAGTCGGCATCTAGCCGTGCTAGTGAGAGGTTCGTGCTGTGCTCTGTTCAGATACTGTGACGGTTTGAAATGTCTGCGTTAATTGAAAATCCCGCGAGCTGCGAGGTGCGTGCAGTAATAAGGTTTCTGACTGCAAAAAACTGTAAACCGATAGAAATCTATCGGCAGCTTTGTGAAGTGTATGGGGACAACATCACTGAAGGTGGAGTGCGTCAGTGGGTCATGAGATTTAAAAATGGCCGAACCAATGTTCACGACGAAGATCGAAGTGGGAGACCCAGCATAGTGACTGCCGAACTTGTCGAAAAAGTCGATGCTAAAGTCCGTGAAAATCGAAGGTTCACAATAACGGAACTTTCTTTGAGTTTTCCACAAATTTCGCGAAGTTTGTTGCACGAAATCATCAGCGAAAAGCTTGGTTACCACAAGTTTTGTGCAAGATGGATTCCAAAAATCTTGACAGAGGACCACAAAAATCAGCGAATGGCTGCAGCGTTGAACTTTTTGGACGTTTACCATAAGGATGGTGACTCTTTACTCGATCGCATCGTTACTGGTGACGAAACATGGGTGAAACACGTGAACTGTGAAACGAAATTGCAATCAATGCAGTGGGGGCACACAAGTTCTCCCCAAAAACCCAAGAAATGCATGCAAACAATGTCGGCAAGGAAGATGATGGCGACTGTTTTTTGGGACAGAAAAGGTGTGATTTTGGTGGACTTCCTGGAAAGAGGCACTACAATAAACTCTCAAAGGTATTGCCAAACTCTCCAAAAACTCAGAAGAGCCATTCAAAACAAGTGCAGAGGAATGTTGAGCTCTACGATCTTGTTGATTCACGACAACGCCCGGCCCCACACGGCAAATGTCACTCGTGAAGTTCTTGAATCTTTTAAGTGGGAGTTGTTTCCTCATCCGCCGTACAGTCCCGACCTGGCACCGAGCGACTTCCACCTATTCCCAGCAATGAAGAAGTGGCTGGCTATGCAGCGTTTTGATGACGACGCACAGCTGCAAGAAGAGGTAACGAAGTGGTTGAAGGCGCAGGCGGCCGAATTTTTCGACGAAGGAATTTCCAAGCTTGTACATCGCTACGATAAATGTCTTAATTTGAATGGTGACTATGTCGAAAAGCAGTATTTGAGTGTGGCTTTCATCTGTATATAATAAAATTTGTTTCCTATACTTTGTTTACTTTTTATTCCAAAACGTAATCTACTTTCTGGATAGCCCTCGTAATTCATCCAGTTTTCTTTCATAGAACAATTAATACTGTAAGGTATCAGCCCTTGATTTTAGAAGTCTTTCCCCAATTAACAAATGAAGAGCAAACGCATTATATATTTCAACAAAACATGGCTATTATAGAACTGAAAATTCTCTGAATGTAATTGCTGATGTATTTACGAGGTTCACTCCTGCTCACTATTTTTTTAAAGATAGTTTTCATTCTACATCTTTGACATTTTTACAGTGTGAACATGCATCCATTAGGAAAATTTTTCATTTCTCCACATAATCCCCATCCTCACCAACTGTCATACACCATCTTTGAACCTGTGCTTGTATACCTGCACGGTAAGAGTCTGGACCAGCATGTTTGAGACTGTTTGGCAGTGATCCCGAGGAAGTCATCTTCAAACTCTGTTCCAAGAAGAGACTCCTTCAATTTCCTAAAGAGATGATAGTCACATGAAGACTGGTCAGGACTGTAAGGTAGGTGTTTCAATGCTGTCCATCCAAGTTTTGTGATCGCTTCTGTGGTTTTTTGACTGACATATGGCTGTGCATTGTCATGCAAGAGCAAAACATACTGCTTTTGCCACTGTGGTCAAACACGATTCAATAAGAGCTTGAAGTTTCTTTAGAGTTGCCACATACGCATCAGATTAATGGTGGTTCCACATTATATAAAGCCCACAAACAAAAGTCCTTCAGAATCAAAAAACACCATAGCCATAAACTTTCCAACCGAAGGTGCCGTTTTTAATTTTTTTTCCCCTTAGGCAAATTTGCATGACGTCACTCCACTGATTGCCTCTTTGTTTCTGGTAAAAAATGATGGAGCCATGTTGCACCTCATTACAATTCTTCCAAGAAAATCATCTCCCCCATTCTCATACTGTTAAAAAAAGTTTGGTGCATACTGTTTTTCAAGTTTCTTTGTGAGCCTTTGTCAACATTCTGGGAACCCACCTGGCACAAACCTCTTTTAACCCCTAACACTTTCAGTATTCTGCATACACTGGCTTCTCCTATTCCAACGCAGAGTGACAATTCATTTACTATGATGCGTATGCCAGGAGAAATCAGTTCATTAACTCTCTGCACGTTGCCAGGAGTTTGTGGAATGTCGGGGCCTACCACCATGAAGAGAATCCTAAATATTGCTGCGCCCTCTTTTTACAACGTAATCTGCATGGCCACAGACTAACTGTACTGCGATCGTCAGCAGCATCTCCAAACACCCTTTTCAACCTCTTGTAGATGCTTCCCACTATCTCGTCTTCACAGCACAGGAGTTCTATGATATGTTGCTTCTGACAAATGTCAAGTGCAGCAGCCAACTTGCAGAAGCCAATTTGCTGTGAAAGCGCCACTCATGGGAACAGCTTCCAATAAATTGAATACAAGTGGGAAGGATATATTTACACACTGTAAAAATTCTACATTCTACACACTGTAGAATGAAAACAGTATTTTTTAAAAAATAGTTGCATTACTTTTGGAGTGAACCTCATAGCAATAGAGCAATTAAAGTAGAAGTATGACTCATATGATCCTCAGACCTCATGGCCTGGAATTTTTACTTGTAAGCCAATTTAAAGGACAAGTGTATAAATCAAATCCCTGAACATTACAAAAACTGCAAAATAATATACCAAAGAAAGTGTCAACATTTCCCAAGAAGAGTTGCAACATATGAACAATGTGTTAAAACAGTGCCTGTTTTCAAGCACAAGGAGAATGTTTCTAACATCTTCTTTGAAATGGTAAGAAATATAAGGGGAATTGAATATTCTAATTTGTGGAATAATAGTGGTACTTATCTGTTTATTCTAATTGTTTTGACACACAAGACACTATCGGGTGGCCCCATAGCTCAGACGGTAGAACACCTGCCTGCCGTGCTTGGGGTCCCGGGTTCGATTCCCGGCGGTGGGGATTTTTCTCCAACCAAGATAATTCCCCATCTTCCCCAGAGTCTGGAAGTATGAATGAGGGTGTGAATGTGCGTGTGATGAATACAAGTTAACACCTTCGGTGTGTTCCAAAGGACAATGGCTGCCGATATGACCATTGGAGTAAAGGCAGGATATAAATGGAACAATTTAAAAAAAAAAAAGGAGACAGTATGCCCAGGAATAGTGTTGGCAGGGAAGTGGAATGCACTTGCGATTCAGGTACCTATAGCAGCATTATCACTTAATCTGACGACCTTGCACATGTTGTAGCGATATTTCCACCTGCTCATTCTTGTATGAAAATAAACTTATTATTCAGGAGTTAGTAACAATTATATATTAGTCAATAGTGAATATCTATGAACATTTTATACTAATATTTGTGAAAAAGTATCATGGGAAAGCCCTTGAAAATACGTATAAAATGGTTTGAACCTCCGCACTTATCAGTTACCAATAAATATAGGCATAGTTACTAAGGAGAGTCGGTTCGTTTTCGGTGCAAGTAATGGGATAACTTCCTCAAATCTGTTGCTACCCTTAGCATTGGCCATAAGGTCTTCCCTTCGTGTAGTGAAAGAAAGAAATTTACTGTTTCTCTGGAGTTGTAGAAAAGTCAGCATTGGGGTGGAATTTGAAGCAGTCTGACAAAGTCTCGGACAAGTGCAATCCTGTAGCAGTATCAACCAGCATTAAGTACTTTGCATCCAGTGAAATGCAAGGTGCATCCAATGATATTAAGCATATTTTCATATTAAGATAAATATTTTAAAGCTATGAGCAAGTATATTTACACTCCGCAAGTAGCATGTGATTTACTAAAAACCTGCAAACATCCAGATAACTTGGAATGCAGAAACAATAGAGTTTGAGGAATTTATTTTACAAAAATCCTGAGAAAAACCCTAATTCCCTCTCCATTCACTGAATCAACTGCATAGCAATTAGCAGTTGATACAGATACTTGCCGAGGCCATAGCACCTCCTCAGCCACAATATCGACGAGTACAACGATCATTGCTTAAAAGCCCAAAGGAATGACAGACCTTCAAGAGAATGTGACAATGTAAATGCAGAATGAAGAGAGCTCCATAGGCTGTTCACAGAACATTTTATTTTCCAAGTACATGTGTTAAATATATACTTAACATTAAACAAAGCATGTTTTTCCTTGTAAAGGGTTGCTTGGAATGTAGAAACATTAAGAAAACTTGTGCTACATTTTTAAAGATTCTGAATTAACAAGTAACTCTTCCTCTCCCCAGTTTTACTTAGAGGGACATGCATTTTGGTCCCTTAAAATGACAGGGAAAATGTTTGTTTTTACGATTTATGGATCTTAGGATTTCCTTAATTCCACTACAGGTATTCTAAATAATAACAGTGAGCTGATACAGTAGGTCAACAAGAATCTTCATAATTATTACACATTTTAAAAATATTTTTAATTCATCATGGTATTTATATCTTTATTAAATGTTAAGGAAATTTATTACATTAAATATTAAGGAAAGTCATTAAAAAAGTTATACTTTTGCTGACAAGAACTTATATTGCAAAATTATAATTTTTAAAGTATATTTTAAGCACCAATTTAGAAGGCATTAATTCACCCAAAATAGTAGTTATACCTGAAACTTTATGGGATATGTAACACAAGTGCCTATTGCAACAGAGTTTGCACTTACCAAAATAGTGGAGGGTCCAGTTCAAATCTTGTTTGGGTAAATTAAATGTTAAAATTTTCTCGGGATTTTCCCTTGTACTCAAAAGGTAAATTTTGAGCAATTCTTTGTTGATTGGGTATCGATTTACCTGAACACTCAATCATATTCAGCTACAAACTATTCTACTTGTGGTATTCCAAGCATTGTTTCCATACAGTTAGCATACTAAGTATTGTGTTGGTCTTGGTGGTTTGGTTAAGCACACTCATTTCAAGATTGTGGGTTCAAATATGCCTCAGACCAATGGTTTTGAAGTATTATGCAATATTTGCAGGAATTTAGTAACAGTGATGTCCAAATTAATATGTAAAACTATTTATAGTTAATTTTTCACAATAAATTTTGATTTTTGAGGGACTACTTCAGAGAGCTGTTGCTTCCATTTTTAACCTCGATGGTCCAACTGAAACTAGTCCTCAAAAAATCAAAATGTAAGTGATAGTGTGAAAAACCAAATAGTTATATGAATTATTAAGTGTGTTTAAAAGCAACAGCTCCATGTCAGTAGATTTACTGGTATTAGAAATCCTGTGCGAAAATATTTTGGAACATCAGTAACATTTATATGATCCATGCTATTGACAGAATTGCTAACAAACAAAATATGACTATTATTGCTACTGCTGTTTATGCAATACATAAGTGCAGAGGTGATAACATGAGTAACAAATAGTGCCATTCTCAGTGATCTGCAATTGATTTAGGTTCCTAAGCCGGGTCTAATCACCCAGGTTAGACAACCTTAGCTGCAAAGCAAAGTCAAAGGGCAGAGGATCCTAAGCTGCAAAGCACAGCTAAGGATAATTTTTATATGTAGAAGAGTGAAGCAATAGCAGCTCACTGCAACAACTGCAGAGTAACAACAAGAGCATAGCCGTAGCTTCTGCACAGTGATCCAAGAACGCGTGGAAAAAACTCCTTTGACAAAGCTCTATATCAGCAGTGAAGTTAAAACCTCAACAATCTATCATATTTTACTCCCTGCATTAGGTTGGTACTTGCTTCTGTGTACTAGTCGACCACGATATGGATGCACTTGGTGAGAAGAGTTACTAAACAGATACATTACAAATGGACACCTTATCGCAGTCACAGTCCTGATAACGCAAACATCAACAATACCAAGATGCTTCCAATGTTTATCTGCAAATGTAGTGGAGTTCAACACAGTGCTTCTTCAAACCTACTCTTGTAAAGTTAAAATTCTAATTGTGTAGTGGTAGTTGCAGTGCTTGTTATGATAAAATTGGCGTGTGCTGGTGAAGAGTTTAACTATGGAGACACCTACAAAGTTAAAAACAAGAAAAGTATCCCATTCTGATGAAAAACATCATATCAGGTTATACAGTTCTGTAGACAAGAAAAACAGGAGAAAAAGTTATTCGTACCCTTTGAAAAAGCAACTGTTAGGGCAGCAAAAACAGTGGGAATGTCTAGGAGAAATGTACATAATAAAAGATTTTGAAAATGTTTCAACAACTGGGGTTAAAGTTACAACTCCGAGGAAAACTTGAAAATCACGCAAAATCATATCTCTTGGTGATTTTGATAAGTGTGTTGTGCATAGAAAATTTTTGGAGTATTATGAACAGAAAAGAAAATTCCTACTTTGAGAAAACTTCTGAACTTCGCTACAGAAGAAATAAACTTTCAGGGTAGCAAAGAAATATTTAGAAATATATTAAGAGAAATGGAATTTCAATTTAAGAGATGCAAAAATAAACCATCTGTGTTAATGGAGAAACCACAAATTGTTGCAAAACGTGCAGAGTACTTAAAAGCTATTAGTGAAAATGAAAAAGCGCCAGTAGTTTATACAGATGAGACTTGGGTTGATACTCACTATATCATCAAGAAGTGCTGGCAACACGGGGAAGTAGACTAATACTAGTGCTGGTCAAAGAACAATTGTCGTACATGCAGGGAGGTCCATGGGATTTATTGAAGAACCTGAATTGATTTACAATTCAAAATGCAAATCGGCGGGTTACTATGATGAAATGAACAGTCAAAATTATAAAAAGTGGGTAGAAGAGAAATTAGTACCAAATATTCCACTTGAAAGCATTGTTGTTGTCAATAATGCACCCTACCACACCGCAGAGGAAAATAAATTCCCCAACTCACTTCTAGAAAGGCACAGGTTATTCAATGGCTAACAGAAAAAAAAAAAAAAAAATTAAACATGATCTGAAAATGACAAAAAAGTAGCTTCTAGAGATGGTGAAAAATAATAAAGAAAAGCCCATTTATTGGCTATCAAGCCAATGGAATAAAGGGGTTTTACAGTCTTATGTCTGAACCCTACAGAGCTTATCTGGAATTTAATTAAACAAAATATTGCTGCAAAAAACGTATCATCCATTATTTTGAGTAATCTGAAAGCTATGACAAGAAGCTGCATAGCTCAAATTACACAAAATGTTGGATAGAATCATGAGAGCAGTGATGATGACGATGAAGATTGCAATCGTGATGATTGTTATTTCTAGAATATGGATATTGAAGCAAAAGGACACAGTGACACTGATACAGCTGATGAAGGGGACAGTGACACGGATACAGCAGATGAAGGACCTGAAACGAACAATCCCAACCATGCTGCTTTCAAGAACTAACATGAAGATATCAGCAGATGAGTGCTGTTTTAATTGTGCAACTGTGCATTCCCAGTATCACCTTTCCCCTTGTTTTCCGTAGCTCTTCGCGGTTCCCTAAGCTTCATGTAGTAAACACAACTGTGGCACCCTCCTTCAAGTGCACTCATATCGTGGCCAACTAGTATGCATAATAGTGGCAAGATTGTGTATTTTGTTGAGAACACTATGCTTTTCCTATTGAAGTAAAAAGGGTAAATGTTTAGACTAAAGTGCTAATATTAACTATAAATGATACTCCTAAGATATTCTTATTATTATTCTTCACTTTACAACTTCATAAGCAGTAACAATTATCAGAGTTAAGCCTCAGTCACTTCATTAATCAATTCTGTAGATGAGATATTAGTATGGAATGGACTTTTAGCTAAATACATACTTTTTTATGTAGTTAAATATTTTGCACTATTCAGTTATTAGTAACATATTTATTCATTTTATCATATTTTATGCATGTTTTATGTATTTTACGTGTGGCAAACAATATGACTTTGTTTATGGGAAGAGAAGACTTCTGCTTATCCTGTAACCTTAGATTAGGTTACGTGTTGTCAACAGCTCGCTACAATATACATGTATAACTCATAGGAAAGATTTTGATGTCAAGAGTATTGCTCAATGTATTTGAACTCAATACAACTAGAGTAGGTTGCACGTTAGTTCTTAACAAATGACCTTCACGGAAATCCAGTGAGTTGGCCTACCCTTAATAAACAGGCCAGCAAATAATTTATGTTACAATAACAAACATCTTCTTTCCTCTGTACCTGTTCGAGTTATTCCAGTTCCTTCAGTTCAGCTCAGAAATGCCAGTTAATTGCAACATATGTGTTGAGTGATTTGTGTATATACTGAAATGCTGAAGGTTAGTGTTAGTTTTCAGTTGCAGCAGTATGTTAAAGAATTTTCAAATACATTCCAAACAGATGGAAACATTCTATATTGTCAGCCTTGTGCAAAGTCTATAACAGCTGATCAATGCTCCCATGTGATGCAGCATTTAAGCAGCACAAACATATATTGGCAGCTTTATGTTCTTCTATGAAGAAGCTGCTTTTAAGTGAAGAGATTTCTAATGGACAATGTAGAGAAGGCTTGTGTTGTGCCCCCTAACTCCAATTTCCAACAACTGACATGTGACATCAATAATAATCCATCACTGGTGAGTTATCAAAACAGTTTTTCTCTATCACAATTTCTTCTATTATATAAAATGAAAGAAAATATATTTTGTTTTAGTAAATATGTTGAACTTTCTAACAAATATTTTCTTAATATTTAATGCATAAAAAACAAATAAATTTAACCTTTTTAGCACCTAAAAATCTATTCCCTGATTATTATTAGTTACTCTAAAATACAAACTTATGTAGTTCCAGTTCCATATGGCTAATGGTTACTAAAGTTTAAAAAAGACATGTTAGTGATGCCTAGCATAGGTGCATATTAATCCTGAATAGGAAGTAATTGGAGATCACCAGGTTTTATATACACTGATGTTTTGGCTATGCTTTCGATTTGGTTTGAAATTCAGCCACAACTACTACTCTTTTCTGCTTATATTGTAATGATATGTTTTAGTTAGAACTTTTTATATGAATATTGTTTACTGATATGACTTAGAAGGCCATGTAATGACATATTAAAATCAAATATATGTGTAATTTTGTGATTGACCGTAGTAATAATTGTATTACGTAAAACGGTGACGTAGCAGTACATCGGCCAACCACAAAATTAATAGAGGAGCAACGATAGTTATGGAAAATCAATAATCTTGAGATAGATATGTTCTTCAGTCTTGTTTCATGACGAGGGAAAAATGTCGCGGCATAACTCAGCACTTAGAGTTACAGCCCTCAATATCCTAGCTATGCTGGCTTAGGGTCCTCAGTATATTTTGCTATACTTGTCCATTACGTGTATATTTTGTAATTGTGCAATATATGCACTACAGCTTGTGAAAGTTCCATTAGTCATATTGCATTGTGTTTTACTGTATTGCAACTTGTTCTTTCGATACTAGAATCAGGCAGATTTATGGGTATAGCCCACATCATAATACCACGTAATATTTGTAGTTTCTCTGTTTACTTTTATCATCACCTAAGCACAATAATACAGGAAGGTTATAACTAGGGCAATAAATAAGCTATTTTATATTTATGTCGTAATTAGTATATAAAAACCTTCTCAATTTCTCTTTAAATCTTAAAAATGTCTTTTGGTTTATAAAGTAATTTCAAGGTTAAAGAAAGACACTTATTGCAGAGCAGCATGGATATGTTTGATAAGCGTACAAGAGTTACATGGCCTGTGCAAGTCATTTGTGTTTAATATTGTGGCGCATACTAGAGAATTAAATTTAAAGACAAAAATTAGTTATTCTTTCACTCTTACCATGTGTAAGGCAATACTTGGAAAAGTAGAGCCACACTAAAAAATTCAATGCTATAGCCAGATTTGAATAGAATTCCTGGTCTCCATTCAATTGCTCATAAACACTGACACACCATGGCAACATGCCAATATCAATGAATACTCCAAATCTTGCCCTACACATGGTTAGTGTGAAAGGAAAATTATTAATTTCAATTAATTGATTTAAGAGTGATCTAAACTATAAAGGTTTAATACTAAACTTAAAGATGCTATATTTGTCAACCATACAACATAAAAGTAAATATATGTACTGAATATCCATTTTCTTGCGAACAATGGCCTGTATGAAAGATTTCCAACACCAGTTAAAATCTGTACACTTTTTTTTTTTTTTTTTTTTTTGGTAAGATAAAGATATATACTAGTTTACCCAGAAGACAATACTAAAGCTGATGATAGAATGAAAATAAGTAAAATATAATGTTCTCAAAGTATTTTGATATAACAAGTCATACATGGATCTTAAGGCAATACAAGCTGAGCTGAATTAGGAAGTAAGTCTGTTTTTGTTAAAGTTCATTTCATCAATTTCTAACTCTAGGAACTTCGTACACAACTTTAACCAAGATAACGGCCTAATTCAGTCCAATAATCTTTGCATAATTGGTTTCTTGGGTTAGTAGGTAAATTATAGTTTATATATATGTACACGTCAGTCACTTGTCATATTATTGATGTTACCGAACTGAAATGCTGTCATATGATGCATATTTTCAAATTTGTTAAGTTTTTATAGGGGTGTCGAACGTTCCATTTAAAGACTCAAAATTTTGGGGACTAATGAAATTTATGAATTTATGTTCCAATTTGCCCGGTGTTACTTAAGCTGCGAGCTATATCATCAAGGCCAAGGAAATACGCCGAAGAAGCATGATATTTGTATAAGTTTACGAACATGAGATATAGGTTAAGCTTTGGTACTTACATGGATTACGAACAAGCATGTCAATTATTAGAGCATCTTCAATTGTGTAAAAGCCACGAACCACCAATCTCGCAAGCTGCTTTAGACTGCTAGGAACCTCCGTGACAAGTCGTTCTTCTCCCATTTTTATACAAATATATTATAATATGTCGTGCAGGCATCCACAACCACCGTAAATACGATGGAGTTAAATTTATTCAGTACGCTTGTGGCACAGAACACCAACCTTACTTGTGATTCAAGGAGGTATTTAAAATAGAAGAGGATCGGGGCATGTACCCCAATTTTTCTTCATTACATTTTCAAAATGTTCTGCTTCACATTAACAAAAAGTCGAAGCATATTAGCCTTGATTTCACAAACAGCGGCTAAACCTTTGAATCACAGCTGATCACAGCTTTGAATACTGCCAACCGACTCTAAAATATGTGAAATATGAGCGGTAAGCACCAGACTGCCAACCAAAAATGTATAATTGCTGCAGTGTTACAGTTACAAGGAGAACTTATAGTTATTGTTAGTTTTTTATTTCTTAATTGTTTGGAGTAACTGAAGTTGTTTTCGTACTCTGTTCAAAGCAAGGACGATTAAATCATGTAATTTTTGGGAAAATGTGAAGCAGCATATGATATGCGGAAGCAAATTAAGTATACAATAATCTAGACAATTTCATTTTGCATGGACGGGATTCAGTGGTGGTAGCTTTAATGAAATATTGGGGTCATAGTACAGGCTTTGACACCTGCTTTGGACTTTCCTGATTCTGCTAATTCCTCAAGAGAGTTCACCAGTTTTATTTATTAATTTATTAACTAGTTCATTTGTTTCTTTATTTGTTTGTCTGTCTGTCTCTTTATTTATTTATTCATTTACTCATTCATTTATTCATTTACTCATTCATTCATTTACTCATTCATTTACTCATTTACTCATTTACTCATTCAGTCATTCATTCAATAATTTATTTATTTATTGTGATTTGAGAGGATGGGCAGAAATAAATAAAAATAGACTATCCATCCAATTAGGTAAAAAGGACGCAACGTTTTGGTAGATTTGTCATTGGCTTCGTCATGAAGTTTTGTAAAGATGTTGAATCGCTTTGGAGAGTTCCGCACAAAAATGATGTATCGAACCAGGTTCTATGACTCCCATTTATTTCCTTCACCAAGTCTGCACAATAAACTCAAGAAGTGAGCCATCCAATGCACGAATGCAACTCTTGGTTTCTCTATTTACATTCTTGCCTGTCACTATTTAGAGCTCCCGATATGTTCAGTGCTCCGTGGCTCCATCATAAACATTGGCATTTACCGTCATTGATGTACAAGCTGCGGTCATCCATCCATGATGATGTGGAACATTGTATCCAAATTCGATTTTATTGTTGAATGTCACCCAGGAAACAATTTCCCTATTTCTAGATCCTCTGTGATGATCCTGGAAGACAGAGACACTTCAAAATGGAAATAACTGAAGTCTCGTCAACTACAGTCTACTACAGTATTTGACCTCAGTGATTCGATAAACCAAAGAAGGTATTGCATAATGGTTCATAATCTCCAACTATTACTTTGCAAGTTTGTGGGAGCAATACTTAAATGAATCTCAGTTCGTCCATTTTTTAAGACTACTAAATGTTCACACTGCAACTTCTAAGGACAAAAAAGGTTGTTTGACTCCTCAGTATGTCCGCGAATTGCAAGTCCTTGAGTAACCAAATCTGTGGACCAAATATAGGAAGACGATATCGTCATTAAAATCCCCCTTTTCCAGTTTCTGAAGTCTATTTCACTGGAATTCAATTCTGATTTAGAAGAGCATGTTATACTTTTTTGTAACCTGATTTGAAAATGTCATAAAACGCTGCATCTTTTGGCTTTTCAAATGACAATCAAGGGGAGTGTTTTAACTAGAGAGTTTAGTAATCATTTTGTATGTAACTGTGTACACTATTTTATGTCTAATATTTTTGCTTCAGCTTGAGTTGACTGCTTGCTTCCTGTGTTAGACTCCCGGGCTTCGATTTGAATATTTCTGAATTATTTTGCTTTCGACGCGCTGATATTTATCCTCAAATGGTACTAATGTCAATAACTTTTGGAATTTTCACTAAAAAATTACTCATTTTAGATGTTCAGCTACCTACCTGGGCATGAATTAACATTTAATACTTATGTAAGAATGTTAAGCACCCTATAAATAACAAAATGACATTTGAATTCATTTGCTGTGTTCGCATGCTTTTAAAAAGACATGGAAAACTGTAGTATAATTTTGTAACCGCACCAAATCAGAAAATACTACATAGAAATGTTAGGAAGTTCGCTTGTACTGAAAGGTAATACTCCCTCTCCACTCCACCCCGACAACTCATGCCCGATGTGCAATAATACAGAGCAAAGAGCTAGAACTAGTTGAGATGCACCAGGCCAGGAAAACGCGTGGCTCTGGCAATCAAAGTGCAATCACTTTCTCAGACTAACTTCATGGATATGTATATTGCGTTAACCTTCATAACGTTTTCTATTCTAATTAGTTGTCAGTATATTTTGAAACAAATAACACGTATATGATAAACTTACGTATCGAGGAAGAGGCAGTATTTCATCGAAATTTATGATTTTGATGGTATGACACTCACACATAGTTCAGGCCGCGCCGTGGCTCAGTGGTTAGACCGCTTGGTTCTCACCAAGGCGGCCCGGGTTCGATCCCAGGCGACCGCAAAGTGAGCTTTGTGGTGGACAACACGGCGCTGGGGCGGGTTTTCTCCGGGACCTCCGGTTTCCCCCGCCATCTCATTCCACCAGTGCTCCATCTTCATCTCATGTATCATCAGTGTCACCGCCTGCAGTGCCGTATGTTGTAAAAGCGGGCGTTAAGCACTACACATTTCACACATTGTTCTTCAGCAGCCAGTTTTAATTGTGCATACCTGGAGTATTTATTTTCCAAAAAATTAATTCAAATTTTTTGCTATTTGTATATGCCAATAATTGCTTCCTTATACTTCTTCGTTTGAAGGCGATCCTTCATGTCGTTTCTCCCACCGTGGCCTATTGAAATCACCGATCTGCATACCTACCATATGCTATATTGTCATTTGTCACTTTCTATAACAATGGATTTTTTTAAATATTTCATTAAATGAACACTTTCGCATGGGCGTTTTCACCACACAAACATTTTATATTCACATTCACTGAAGAATAACTTTGACCATCGGCCGAATTTGAATTCTCAGAACTGCTGCTGGAAAAATCGGTAGCTTTATCAATGAGTGACATTAGCCAATGTGCTAGCTACCCTAGTAACTAAAATTGAAACAGCTGTTTTTGTTCGGCACCGAAAATAATTATTGTGTGTGTGTGTGTGTGTGTGTGTGTGTGTGTGTGTGTGTGTGTGTGTGTGTGTGTGTGTGTGTGTGTGTGTGTGTGTGTGTGTGTGTGTGTGTGTGTGTGTGTGTGTGTGTGTTTTATTGTATTATTTTAAAGTTACGTTACAATTTAAAAATTAAAAAACATGTTAAAATATCTATAACGTGAATGCAGAATTAACCAGTAAAAGAAATACACCTTATAGAGTAGGCTATGAATGTTAAAAAGTGCAAGAAAACGAATGGTATTTAGGATGACGAAAGAAATCAATAAGCGTTGCGTAAGAGAAAAGTTGCGTTTTCTGTTATGAGTAAATACATAGGAAGAGTTTTACTTTTTTGTGAATTTGGTGATCGCAAAGTAAAATATAATGAACAAAGAAACATATCAAGACGGCACTAAAGGAATTTAAATAGCTTGACATCAACTACTACAGGAAGAATTTTAAAATTGATTCTTGACATAAGCAAACAATAACAAAATTAATATAAAAAGTTAAAATTACTAAATTAATTTAATAATAATTTTCTACAGTTCAAAATTTTTAATAAGCAAATTGGGAACGTTTTACTACAAGTGACTTGTCAATGTAGGAGTCATCCTACAGACTGCAGAATGTTACGATAGGTATTCAAACAATAAACATTGCTACACAGACTTACATTCTTCCAAAGTTAACCTACACTTGGCTAGAACCCATAAAAAGAAATGGTAGGCACTTTGAGAATGTGAGAAAAATATATTTTGTAACGATTTTTGAAATGCATATGTTTCTTAAATGTTTAATTAACATTTTGGGTCCCGAACGATTTTATTGGGACTCTATATAGAATTTACATGGTCTTGCCCTCTTGACGGAAGCAGTTCAGCAAAAACAATGTTTTCATTCTTTCAAATCATTTACTTATGTTTTAAGTGTCAACTATTTATGTTACATTTACGCATAAGACAAAATCGTGATAAAGCATAGGGCTGACGCAAAAAAAAAAAGTGCTTGCCAAATGTGCAGCACGCTATTTTCGTACCGTACGTACCGTTGCAACTGTTGCAGGGCATGTCCATGTCACGGGCATCAGTATGCAACGTCTCGAGATGTCCCTGTCGCAATGAATGAAAACATCAATGAGCGGATCTATTCTTTGTGTCGTGGCTTGATAGGTGATATTTTATTTGTGTTTAGGACGTATTACTTATCTATCATACCTCCGTTAAAATCAAGATTGGGGAGTGCAAAATCCTGTGGCCTTCAATCCAGAGCACTGATCCAACCCGACTTTGTCCGAACAGTACCGAATTTTAATGAAGCTCCGGTGGAAAATTTCGTTCAGAACCTTCTAGAATACCATCCTGACACTGGCATTCGAAAATAAGAAAAATGTCTTCGGTGGTTGACAATGATAACTGAGGTGTTTACAGATGCCATCTGCTGTAATTTATTTGGTTTAGTACTTTCGGTATGTTTATCGAAACATTAGCGAAGCAAGAGTATTTGAAAACTTTTACTTGGGGAATTTAAGAAACGTGAATAATTACAGCATGTGTTTCCTTTGCAATGTGCTTTCCACGCCTTTCTGTTTATATTCTATGTTGATTCGGGTTATATCGAACATAAAGAATCACTAGTCTGTCTGTTTGAAAATAGGGCTATCCAGGAAATAAAAGACTTTTGGCCTATCGTGGCAATATGTGGGGCTAGAGCCGCCATCTTTGTGTCAGAACGTTTCTACATTCAGTATGCATCCTGCTGTTGTAGCGTGAGCACTGTGCGTTCCTTACTTTGCTCTCTGTGAGTCGTCAAAGTATGCCCTGCAATAGAAAATCCCAATTGTGAATTGTGAAGTGCGTTCTGTGATTCCCTTTTGTTGGCTCAAAACAACAGGTAATTGAAATTTATCACAACTTAGTGGTGTTTACGGGCAGGGGATAATGAGTGAAAGCCGATTGAGGCAATGGTGCATTGATTTTAAAAATGGCCATACCAGTGTTCACGACGACGACCGCAGTTGTAGGCCTAGCCTTGTGATTGATGACCTGGCAATGCAAATCAATGGCAAAATTAGTGAAAACTGTCGTTTCACGATTACAGAACTGTCGGAACATTTCCCCCAAATTTCACCGAGTTTGGTGCATCAATTTGTGGCGGAGAAGCTTGGTTACCACAAATTTTGTGCTTGGTGGGTTCCAAAAATCCTAACGGAAGGCCATAAGGATCGGAGACTGGCTGCAGCACTGACGTTTCTCCAACAATACAGCACAAATGTAATGCAGTTCTGGATCGTATCATAACCGGGGACGATACTTGGGTGAAGCATGTCAACTGTGGAAAAAAAGCAATGGAATGGGTGCACGCCCATTCTCCCAAGAAACCACGAAAGCGTTTGCAAACGTTATCAGCAAGAAAGATCATGGATACTGTGTTTTGGGACTCTAAGGGAGTGCTTCTCGTTGACTTTCTGGAACTGGAACAACAATAAACTCAGAAAGATATTGTGAAACACTAAGAAAGTTATGGCGCGCCATACAAAATAAGCGTCGGGGAAAAGTTAGCACCAAGGTGTTGTTTTTTCACGACAATGCACGTCCACACACGGTCAATCGTACCTGGGCATTCGTATCGTAAATCAGGCAATCGTACTTGGATGGGAGGTGTTTGACCATCCACCACACAGGCCGGATTTGACGCCCCTTCCCAGCGATGAAAAAAAAATGACTCGGTAAACAACGCTTTGATACTGACGCCGAACTGCATGCCAGTGTAAACCACATGGTTGAAATCTCAGGCGGCAGATTTCTACAGAAAGAATAGGGAAAACTTGTGCCACGGTGTGGGAAATGTCGCAATTTGAATGGTTATTATGTAGAAAAATAGCTTAAGATTGCACCGTTCAAATGCATATCATAAACTTTGAGTTTTTCAATTTGTGAATTATTTCAAAATGTATGTTACTTTCTGGACAGCCCTCTTATAATTTGTGACACATCTGTGGTTAGAAGTAAAAGATATATTGTTACAGTAGGGGATGTTTTTGTACATCCTACATAACCTACAACTTAAAATATTACAATGCCGCGAAACTTTTGTGTACCCGGGTGATAATCTAATTACAGTAAACGGGCCGCGCCATGGCTCAGTGGTTAGACCGCTTGGCTCTCACCAAGGCGGCCCGGGTTCGATCCCAGGCGACCGCAAAATGAGATTTGTGGTGGACAACATGGTGCTGGGGCGGGTTTTCTCCGGGACCTCCGGTTTCCCCCGCCATCTCATTCCACCGGTGCTCCATCTTCATCTCATGTATCATCAGTGTTATCGCCTGCGGTGCCGTATGTAGTAAAAGCGGGCGTTAAACACTACACATTTTTAATTACAGTAAAGATGGACCATTTTATCGGCATTCAAGTTTCCAGAAGATAAACACTTAAGAGAAAAATGGATCAGATGCACACACACCTGAACACTTTACACAATCGAAACAATCACCTGTGTGTATACAGCACTTTTTTGCCAATATTTTTATAAATGAAGACAAATGTCCATGGTTCTTTTATAGCAGTTCCAAGAAATATAATTCAACTGCAGGATAGTAATTTTCCGACAAAAATCAGCACTATTTACCAATTCAGTTGCCTTCTAAAAGAAATGATCCCGGTGAACGTGTGAACTAAGTTTATGCCCATAGTCAACAACAATCGAAAGAATGGGATGAAAGAGAGAACATGAGTGGATGCTGTGAGTTTATAGATAAGTTGAAAAGTAGAGATATTAGTCCCTTATTTTTAGGAAGCAGGCCTGACAGTGATTACATTTCACTGTGTAAAGTAGATGACATATGTGTTACTGAACCACCAAAAGTGACTATTAAAATCATGCCATCTCTCCTAGTGCAGTCACAATAATTCAGTTCTCAGGAAACAATCTGAATGGTATTTGGGTGAGGAATTAATGTGTGATAAATAATGCATTTTGAATGCCTGCTGCGCCGTGTCGCAGTATTTAAAGAGGTAGATGTGAGTACTAATTATAAATATTCATAGATTTCTAGTTGGTTTTAAAACAATGGATCTTAGCGATTTTGAATACAAAACTGAAATTGGTGTTTTTTTTAAGAGAACAATTGTAACTGTATCTGCACAACCAAGCTATTCATCAGAAATAGATACTATGTTGTGCTTCAACATTATCTTACTCTTTTCCTGGGGCGTATCGTCTGATTCTTACAGGCAAGGTTCTGACACTTTCCGATAAATCTTATTTAAGGAGGCTATTCTGCAAGTTTTTTTCATAAATGTAATAAATTCTTCTGAAGTGAAACATCTCGCAAAAAATGTAAACCTATTGATAAATATGAAAGAGTCGTGTCTTGCTAGATGAAATTTAAGTTACACCCAAGCTGAGTTATTGTCGTGCTGGTCGAACCGTTACCATGGATTTATTTTTGTTAATAGATACCTCTCAGATAACGCACTGATTATTCTTGTCAGAGTGAGAGGGAAACTACCGCGCTTCCCGGCCCTCTGCTAAGCACCAATGAACGCATAACTTGTCAATGGAATTCGCAGGAATCCCAAATGACAGATATATGTTCCCTCTATGTGGAGTAATCAGTGCGTTATCTGAGAGGTATCTATTACCAAAGATAAAGCCATGGTAGCGGTTCGAGCAGCGGGACTATATACAAGGATGGGGAAAATAGAAGGGATTGCTATGAATAAAGGTGAAGATGTCGATGCTGCCACTACAATTCGAGCAGTCATAATTTCTGCTCCTTGGTCTGGAAATTCAGATGTTATTTGCTTTCTTTTCAGTAAGAGCATTTCGTTACAGCAAATAGCACTAAAGTACCAACCACTATAGAAAGTTGTAGATGCACTGTTCTTTGTCTTACATTTGACCATAGCCCCAAAGCTGACCCCTAAGTGGCCTTGCCGACATTTAATTTTGTGGTGACAGTTGAACAAATTTTAATGGTCTCAATTAGTATTGAAGGTGAATTTTACATGAAGTGCTGTTGACACCAATCTAAAGTAAGCGAACAAGAAAACTGGCAAGAAAAGAGACGATAAGAAAACTGGGTGTAAATAAGAGATAATATAAGTAATCATAAGTATGAGCACAACATGTCATTGTTTATTATTATTACTCTGTTGTGCCGTAAATGGTGGCAGTTCATTATCTTAGAAGGTAGATTTTCCATGACAGCTTTATAGTACAAAAATTTACAATAGACAGCACTATATTTCAAAGCTCTCCGTTTTTCCAATCTCCAGGTCTCCGAACCATACATAGCAGCGCTCCAAATGTAAGAATTACGTATTATATTATTTTTAGTATTATTTTTTTATCATCATTATCACCATTATAACAGCAGTAATAGCAATAATTACAACTAACAGCATAGCAGCAATTATGAATTCAATACTTTATATTTCAGATGGTGTATTGTTGCGTACCCTTCTGTAAAAGTAAGAAAGGAAAATCAAAAGGGATAAGTTTCCATAAATTTCCAGTAGAAGAACTACGTAAACAATGGCTAAAAGCTATATCGCGCTCTAATTTCGTGCTAAATGATAAATCTACAGATGCACGTATTTATAACTGCGCTGTAATTCAGACTGAGGAGGGCATAACTTCCAAATTAAAGAGATTGGAAAGGGAGAGTAACACCTTGAGATGTAAATTGTGGGGAGCAAATAAAAGACACAAAGAATTTGTAAACAAGTAGCAAGCAAATGAAGAAAGATTACTTTATTATGAAACCAATAATTTTCATAAATCAATTCAATTATTGATAAAAGACACCATTGTACACTGCAACACAGCTTTCAGACACAATAATCGTAATATTGGGCGAATTGAATAACATTAAAGGTAATGTGAATTTCCATCTTATAAGACCTACTAACGTATATTGTTAAACTGCTTTCAACTGTTTACTTAGTTTTTTTTTTTCTTTTCTTCCTAGACAGCCTCGTTTCATGCAACAGTCCACTTATCACTGGCATATATAGGTTTTATAGTTAAAAAAATAGCGGCCAAATTCTCTTGTGCCACCTATCTTACTAAAGTGTCTCATATTCAAAAGGGACGAAAACTCTACGTTCTATTATCCATCTCCAGAGTTTGTTTCTCTTTTGGCAGTTCTAGAGAAATTTATAACTGCTGTACCTAAGCTACCTAAAGTATGTGTGAGAAAAAGCCTAGAGGAAGACATAATGCCAGCAATGCAACATTGTTATCTCGGGTGTGCAGAGAACTGAAAGCATTCAGAACTGCTAAGTGAACTGATATGCAAACAGTATATTCCTGTGATATTAAGGTGCATTGCTTCTGCGACAACGGAAGTGTTTGAAAAACGTAAATTCCTAAACTGTAAACCACTGCATCGGAAAGTTCTGCGTCTGTAATGTCAACAATTGCAGCTGTACGTTGGAACAAGGCTCATCAGCCAGCGTCATACGGTGGGTAGTGGAGAAATCTGTAACTTTTAGTCATAACATTCTAGCTGGCGAGTGCCGATGCTTAAAGCAATGCGAGCGGGCTATGATCTGACCAGTAAAGGAATATTTCAGTACTTCTGCAAAGAGATATTGAAAGTGAGCATACAGAATCCATCAAACACTGACAAACTCTTCTAAGGTCATTGTAATCAATCCGGCTTACAACATTCCAAACAAAGATGATATTATGTCAGGATTTGCACAAGATTGGCTTCAAACAAGTATAAGCGAGGGTTCAAAATCATCTGTCACTTTCACACATTTTCACCAAGAAGCTAATTTCAGTGATTTAATACATCATTATGTATCAGAGCAAAATTGTCTAAGGGGCCTCCTGAACTAACAAGCAAGGCACTTTTTCTCTCTTTTGAGAAACAAAATGTTTTAGATTTTAAAATAATTCATCAAGAAAAACAAAAACAACATTGCAGGTCTACAAAAGAAGGTTGTTGAATATTCTACAGGAACAATAATTATTATTCAGAGGTTGGAGCATTTTCCGGCTATCACAGTTCTCTTCCGACATATCCTGACGTCCACTTTCTTCTTGTTTGGTTGTACTTTCTATGAACAAGTAGACGGAGTAGCAATGAGCTCACCTTCGTCATCAGCTATAGCTAATTTCTATATGAAACACCTAGAGCATGAAATACTTGCCACAGCTCCACTTAAACCATATCATTTCTATAGATGAGTGTACGACACTTTTGTGATCTGGCCACATGGATCAGACACTTGCCTAGCTTTCTTGCGCATCTCAACAGCCTTCGACCTCAAATACAGTTTACCATGGAAGTGGAGGATGGAACTCTTCCATTCTTGTTTCAAAAAACAGCAACGGTACACTGGGGCAAGCCTACACAACCGATGTCTATCTGAACGCTTATAGTTTTCATCATAAGTCTCAACGACTGTGAGTTCTCAATACACTGGCCCACAGAGCTTTGTCTACCTCTGATACCAGCCATTTGAAACAGGAATTAAAGCACCTGAGACTCACTTTCCGTCAAAACGGCTATTCCAAATATGACGTGCTAGGTAAGGAAAACCTGTAATACAGCAAGCGTCAGATAACCCTACCGCTACAGCCTGCATCCCGTTTACCGGCAACCTATCCGGCAGAATTCTCGCCAAATACATCAGGACGACACACAAGCCACCTCCGAAAATTAAACATCTGTTGAGACCGGAGACAGACAAGCTGGACTTCCAAGTTCCGGGAGTGTACCGCATTCTCTGTGAATGTGGGACACCGTATATAGGACAAACCGGAAGGACCATCGCTACCAGAATAAACAAACATGAAAGGAGCATTCGTTTAATGCATCCTGAGAAATCTGGACTGGCACAGCATTGTTTTGGTAACGACTACAGAGCCAACTTTCGGGAGACCACATCTTGGCAAAATGCAAGTTACTGAGTGCGGAGGGTTAAGCAGGCTTTGGCCATTTACTCCGAAAGGAGCACGCTTAATCGTGATACTGGATTTCAGTTCAGCTCCTTTTGGAAACTGGTCTTAAAAATAGAAATCCGTCGAATTAAGAAGCACAGATCTATACAGCTGGATCAAGTTAAGTAGTTGCGTTTCTTTGACCCAATTAATTTTCTATACTTATGCCATTTCCTGACCTGGCATTTAATTTACTGAAAACAGGCTTTTGTTCAGTGATGCAAGTATTGATAGTGTTTTGTCTTTGTTTATATTTGTGTTATATCCAGTGATACATTTGTGATCATAGCATTTATTAAAATATCCTGATGATGGGAGAGATGTACGGTCCCGAAACGTCGATTTCTAATCGTCTTTTCACCTGGCTTGTTTCCCAGAGATCTTGAATTAATAATTCTGGTTGCACCAGGATAAGGCATCAAGCCATATGTATACTTCAAGTAAATTCTTGGAGAACATAGAAACAGGAATACATTTCATACCTTTCAACAACATCCCTATTACATGATGCATTTCTGATGGGTTATTATGCATTTGGAAAAAGGTAACAAAGAACCTCAAATCGAGGGTAGCCTCTGGAAAGCCTATCGTGAGGAGTGGAATAAACTGGACCTCCTTATACTTGATAGTAGTTTGTTCCAGCTGAAGCTGTGCTGCAGTGATAGGACTGCTTCACAGAACATCATTGCTGGTGGAGGAGTTGGTTTTAGATAATGAAGCAGTCTTTGTTAGGTACACAGATCGCAAATAATCCTCTGCACAGGATTCATATTAGCATTGCCAATGTGCTGAAATATCACCCCGCAATTCCTTGTTATCAAATCTTGCACTTGTAAGCACATTAAAAAACGATTGGTCCGGGCTAGGTTTGAACCTGCAACCTTGAAAGAGTTATGTCAATGCCTAACCAATTCAGCATCCTAGACCGACGTGATATTTCCACCTTCGTCTAGCAAGATGTTAACTTAATATCCTTCCTTGCTTTAATCCTTAAAAATGTCTATGCCAGGATTTGTTTCTACACAATGTAGGTATACAATCACGGCAAAGAAGTGGAAGTTAAGTCGGCTGTTGGATAAAACTAGTTGTGAAAACTGTGATTGTGAAATTCATTTTATTTAGAACTAAAGTAAGTTTTTGTCAACTGGCGATGTGTTATGTGTTGAAAGAATGAGTAGTCAAAATCTTTGCCAAATTCTAAAGATAGTACACAAATTTATGTCCCAAATGGCAAGTAGTGCAGTTTTAAATATAAATGTAAATTGAGTTTTGACAGTTTCTATGGAGTCCTGTACAATGTTATCCAAAGAGATTAAATAATGTAGATTTCTATGGGGTTGAAAATATTGGTAAAAGTAATTTTGGAAATTACATGGTACTTTTTCCTCAGCATTCTACATTAATATGCAAAGTTCTAGCCATATGGTCGAACATTTTTAAATATGTAAGTAAGGAGTTGAAAATAAGGATGGAGAAGGCTTCAAAAGTTGTAAGTAAACCAAAATTTTAAATTTAATCTAAGACAGTCTAATACTGTCAAGCAAATAGACATGCACAAATTATATAATTTTGCACATAGGCCATATCATCTCAATTTGTCGAAATAGAAGGAAAAGCAACAATGTATTTTTTAAAAGAAACAAAACTTTTTGTATTTGAAGACAAGCCTAACCAACACTGGAAGTCTTAAAATTCAGAGCATCATAGCTCTACAGTTAAAAATCTGAAATGTGACATTCCTATTGCCAAAATCTTCACCTTCAAGGTGCTGTTAACTTTGAAACCTTTAAATCATATTACCAAAATCCAGCTTTAGTTTAATTCCCTTAAATTTTACACTAATACAGAAATATGCTCGCATATTTCAATGAAGAAATCTCTCTCTCTTGTTTTTCTTTCACAGGTACACTTTTGGATTAAGAAAATTAATTTTATTATACGATAATGGTAAGATTCTGAAACTTAAGCACAATCGAACACATATTTTACTGCAAAGGTAATTAATAAGGATACGTCTGAAAGAATTAAAGAAATAACAATGTATGCACAATAATACATTTCAAATTAAGCTAATCTGCAATCATTTTATTAAATACACTTATATAAAAGGTGGGAGTGAACAAGAAAGACAATTAAGTTTACAAGTTAAATTTACTTTACAAAATATTTTCATTCGTGTTGCTACATTCCAATACTACTCACACACTTTACCTTGAGCTCTCTGATGGCATTAATTTTGAACATGGCAATGGGACTTTTTAAGTCTTTTACAAGGGCTGTTCAATAAGGAATGATCACAATTTTTTTGACAATGTACCTTCTCAAAATAGTCTCCCATGAATGCAATGCACTTGTCCCAGCGTTTCTGCCTGTCTTCAAAGACATGCTGGAAACCACTTTTTGAGAGTTCCTTCAAAATCGCCTCCACAGCCTTCACCACTGCTTCTGACGATGGATGCCTCCCGCGAAGGCATTTCTTCAAGTGAGGGAATAGAAAAAAGTCACTTGGGGCTAAACCCGGACTATAGTAAGATGCACTTCACGTTGATTTTTGCATGATATTCAGCAACAATGTTGGCAATTTGTGGCCGCGCATTATCGTGGTGCAGCATCCAGCCTGCTTCTTGGAAATGTGGTCTTTTTTGCCTGATATGGACTTGCAATGTTTTCAGGACATACCTGTAGTATTGTCCAGTTATTGATGTGTGTGCAGATACAACATGCTGATAAACCATTCCATGAATATCAGAGAATGAGATGACCATAACTTTCCCAGCAGAAGCAACCACTTTTGCTTTTTTGGGGGTTGGTGATGGAGATTTCCACACTGAGCTTTGCTGTTTGCTCTCAGAAGTACCAACAATGTAACTACTATGGTGTGTTTGTTTCACATTAAGGTAACAGAATACAGTAAGATTAAATTTTTGTGCAAAAAATTATGAATGTAAAAAAATTATGATCATTCTTTATTGAACAGCCCTTGCATGTAGTTGTGCTTTAAATTATACCACAGAGGGGCGGGAGCTATTTCCATAATTGTATTTTCCAGATTAATCAGTAGCTTAAGTAAAAAGCTGAACACATGATACCTTTTATTATTTACAGGACTTTGCAATGTTGATGCTAGATCTGCTTCAGATAGTACTTTTGACTATTGATGGCACTAATTTCAGGGCTTAATATGAAGTATGCTGGCAGTCTTGAATGCACATAAAAAAATAAATATAATAACGGCAATAAATGAAATTATAGATCCTATTGATGATAAAATATTTCAAATAAAATAATCTAGAATATACAAAACTGTGGCTGTTACAGAACTTATTTTTCAAACAGATACCCTTGTTCATACAAAATAATCATTTCTTGCATACGGCTGATTTCATCATTTAAGTCTGTAACAAGTCTCATCGAATAAACTTTTATTTCTCGGCTATCTCGAAATTCACTAAGCTGTCCACTGATCTGAACAGTGTCTCCTAAACTGCGCTCTTCAAGTAATGCTTTTGCCATTTCTTTGGTAGGCCCAAGAAGTTTATCCAAACATTTTTTTTCTTGATCATTATAGCTTCCCAAAATTCCTTCTTTGTGTAACCAGTCTTTCATTATTTCTGTTTCTGATTGGAGGGAATAGAGATGTGGTTTCTCAATATCATATAAACATGGAATTGTTCCAGTTCCATCATCAACTTGGTAAGCAAATCGAGAGCAACCCATTCTCCTTACTCCTGTTATTACTCCCATTATATCAACAAACTTGACGATATGATTGCAAAAAGCAAAACCATTGCTTTTACTTGGATGCTGTGGCATTCTTAGGCAATCTACAATCCACAGCTTTGCTGGTGGAACGAACTGCTTCTTTTCTAGTGCAGGTTTCTGCATCTCTGTATTACAACATAGAAACAAGTGGTTAACATAAATACAAGTTGGTATCTGAACTTTTGCTAAATTTATCTCTAAAAAATTTGTCAAATACCTTTTCAAATATTACTTCAAAGTCTGAAATAGATGAACTCATTATGAAAATAATTAGAACAGCCAAGATTAGTAGAACTTGCAACCAATGGATTTCTTTTTTAACTATTAATTATTTATATTACATTTCAACATGTAAGAAGATCTTGTTATGCAATCATGAAATTTAAAAAATAAAGTACTGCAGTTTATGAATATGATGCAGTGGCTATGCTCAAGCTTATTGGCAGGTTTCCATCAACCATATGCTTGCACAGATAAACATACAGGATGAGTCAGAATAATATAAAATAATTTTAAGATGTGATTCAGGTGTTATGTTTGAGTGCTTTTTTATTGGGAATGTATGTCCGTAAATGTCTTGTTATCGAGCCAGAGAACATGAATGTTTCTCAAACACAGCTTCAGGATTGACAAAATTCCGTTATGAAGATCCTTGTTCCAGTGGAATATCGCTTATGCTTTTGTTTTCTTTGTATTTTAGAATACTACTTGTATTCTGTTTTTAATATTGTCTATATCATTAATCTAAAAGCTATATTTTGTTACTGTATAGAATATTGTGCAATACTTAATGACTTTGTAGTTCCGTTATCTGTCTCAACTATCAGCATATTGTGAGTAATTGACAACATTAAGTTGTACTAAACTTACTTTATTTCTTACCAAAACAGCACAGCAGTAACTTACACTTATTTTTCACTTCTACTGCTTGGGAAAATGAAAGAGCACAAGACCTTTGTGCTAAGCTTTACTCAAGGAGACATTTGCCTCATCAGATCTTTACTTCTGCAAGTTATAGGAATATTCCACAAGCAAGTGCATCACTCGGGGTTCAAAGAAATGAAAGAACAGGCTCTGTAAGAGCAGGTTCTTGACCGGATCCATAATTATCTGTACACAAGCGCAAGAGCAATAAAGCATGCCATGCATATAAGTCAGTCTTTGGTTACTAGAATTGTGCACAAACAGCAATTGGATCCCTATCATCTTACTTGAGTTCAAGAGCTGGAATCAAAGGACATTCCACCCCAACTAGTTTGTCCAGTGGTTTCTTCATAAACCATTGATCAACCAAACTTTTCTACAACCATACTGTGGATAGACGAGAAGGATTTTACATCAGAGGTCATGTTTAATACATAGCAGTCACATTTGGGAACAGGAAAACCCAAGAGCTATTAGTGTTTAAAATTACTAACACTGGTTGCCAGTGGACATTAGGCCTGCACTGTGAATAACAAACTCATAGGGCCCTACTTACTGCCTTCACATTTACCTATAGTTTTTACAACATACTTGGCAAGAACTTCTAGAAAATGTTCCTTTAGGAATATGCCAGTTAATGTGGTAACAAGGCAATGGAGCACCTACGCATTATTCTGGTGAGGTAAGATATTTCCTAAATGTAACAACCTGATTGCTGGATACGTAAAGGTGCACCAATATCATGGCCAGCATGTTCACCAGATATAACTCCTTTAGATTTTTTCCTTGGGGGCCTATTCAGACTTGTGTACAAAAATGCTGATTAATAGTGAAGAGCAGCTAATGGCCAGGATCTCTGCAGTACTTGATGCTGATTGTGATATGTCAGGTATTTTTGAAAGAATTTGGCAGTCATTAATATAACACTATCAACCTTGCTCCGCAGTCGAAGGCTGGTATTTTGAACATCCTTTATAAACATTTATGTACTTATCTAATTCTTGTGTTGTTCTTATATTAACTGTGTTTAAAGCCTTTTAATGGAAGAGAAAATTTTACCATGAACATGTATTGTAGATCACTTAAAAGATTTGACCTATTTCACATCACATTGCCCACCTCGGTAGCATAGAAGGAAGCATGTCTGCCTCACGTTCAAGAGGTCTCGAGTTAGAATCATGATCAGGTTGAGTTACCTGGATAAGGTTTTTAGCAGGTTTTCCCTTATCCTGAAAGACGAATGTCGAGTAACTAAGTTTTATGGACCCTGAGCTAATTTGAGCATCATTTCACCTATTTCATCCATCGTCCAATATGACTTAACATTTGAGGACATAAATTATAAAAAAAAAAAGGATTTAGTGCCATATAATAAAATCAATTTACTAGTGCATTTTCTACTGTTGTACTGTTTAAAATTAAAGATATGTGGCTGCGCTTATTTCAAGATTCTCCTAATGCCTTGAAGTAGAATTGTACAGTAACCTGTTCTGGGAATTTCAGTTAACCCAATGCAGTGTTTGAAAAACATCAATGTCCTCTTGCTTGATAACATGATATTTACAGCACGAATGAATAAGTCTGAGATGTTCCATTGCGGGCCTCCTACTAAATGGAAGCTCATTTACAACACACATTCCTGATAAGAAAATATTCAACTATAAGCCCTAAATCATGTCTTAAAATTAGTAAGTGTTATTTGATTCATCCTATATATATAGATGGGTATGCTTTTAGCCAATGTAAACATCAGAAATGCTACTGACAGATTCCCTTCTCTTCACCTCCAGAACATTTGTGACAATTTTAACGTAAAATGAGTGCTGCTGCCGTAAGAGATTACAGACTTCTTGTGTTCCTTTTCCCCCAGAATGACTCAGAGGTGCTTTGTGTGTATTTCATTATGTTGCTATACTGCAAAAAAAGCAAAATGTCACGAGATTTTAAACTACATAGTTCACATTAGGGAAGTGACAATGAAAATAAGAGACGTGATGGTGAAAACTGTACAAAATCACAATAATATGGTCTATGGAGTTAAGTCTTCCTTAGGTTATTGCAACATGCAATTATGGAGATCACAGCTTTCCTTTCAAAGGTCCTAGGGACAACTCTATTTGGTTTTTTAAGCTGTGGTTCATACAGTAGAGCTTTATGCTTCTGAAAATCTATAGTGGAAGAGTAAGTAGCCTAAGATTTCAAAGTCTTTACAATACTGATTAAGATTCTTGATGTTCAAAATAACTGAAATAGACAATTCACTGTATTTAAGTAGAAAAGTCATTCATGACTCTAAATGCAAATGTATGTGCCTAAGGTTTGATTCATTTTTAAGCCATGACATATGATAGCTTGTATAAAATATTTTTCTTAAAAAGTTTATTTCTCTTTCAAGTGATAATTTTAGTTTATATGCATAACATTTTTAGTTGGCAAATGCAACTTACATTTATCTTTATGAAAAACTGCTATATGTTTTGGATAGAGTCAAATTGAAAAATTCAATGCCATGGCCGGGATTTAAACCACAGATCTCCTGGTCTCTGTCCAATTTTCTTAACGATTGAGCTACATGGCCAACATGACATGACATTAAATTCTCCAACTGACTCGTATGTTTCCTGGTAAACCACTAGGGGTTCTCATGGACAATGAAATATGCACCATTTGTGGCAACTTACTATGCTATAAGTACTTATGTCCCAGGCTTTATAGTTACCAATATTAGGTTAATTGATGGAAATTTAATCATTCTTCTACACCAGCCGTGGATTTGGATGGATAGTCAGACTGAAATTTAATGTCATGGTGGCATGTTGGCCACGGTAGCTCAATGGTTAAGAGCAACTGGACAGAGACCGGGAGATCCATGGTACAAATTCCAGCCATGACATTGAATTTTTTCAGTGTGACTATTCAAATCTTAGCATACACACGACTATTGTGGAAGAACAATTAAATTGCTATATGTGTTGTCCTCTCTTGGCTTGCGTAATTGAAAATGAATTAGAGAGCTAGGGTGCTATTTTACAGTAAATATGTTCAAGTTACAAATTAAAGGATTTGAGATATGATGGCTTTTTAGCTGAAATAAGATTATTTTGTTTGTAAATTCTGCTATAAATTTTCAAAATCATATCACGACTACAATTTCATTCCAAAGGAATGCTTTCAGTTGTCAGTAAATCTACTGACATGGAACTGTAGTTTTTAAGAATGCTTACAAATATTAGTCTAAGACAGTTGGGATCAGTTGGATCCTAAACCTTAGGATCAGTTTGACAGTTGCAGACTAATAACATGGTTTCTGGATTCTATATTAAAATAATACACAAATGAGCATTAACTAGTTAACAACCAACCTTCTTTGTAGCAAGTGTGTTTTAACTACTGCTTTAATCTGTCTGTGCACCTGAAAAATGACCATTACAAATTGTTTTAAAAATCATAGTATGCACTTTCACATTAAAGCACTCAGTAGTAAGTATGTAAATTTGCAAAAGCATTGAACAAAAGCACATAGTTTTTAATACAGAGAAGTCCTGAAGCAGAGCTTGTATAAATGTTGGAAATTGAATAATTCTCTTTTCTTCATTGTCTCTTTCAATTAAAAACATCAGAACACTGCAGCAACATTTTCTAGAAATGGGACACTAGTAAATCCACTTTATATAATCTACGCATTATTCAGCAAACTAGCACAGTTTTGAATAACTGAGATAAAATTTTAAACACAACTAAAACAGTTGCTACTCTTGAGTATAAACTTGTGCAATATTTCACCAACAACTTCACTCTAAAACTAAATAATTTCCAGAAGAACTATGATAATAACCTTACTCAACCAAATTTTGTCATGTGAAATGTAAAGTACAGGAGTAGATAGATACCTTACAGCATTTTGTTGGCTCGAAGACTGATGATTTGTATTTTCAGTTATGAAGATGTGCATAATTATTATCCCCTGGAATGACTTCAAAGTTGGTGAGGTACAAAACCAACTGACTTAATAACTATAATTACTGAGACTTTGTAATACAATTCCATTTGATAAAGGCCTCAGCACTTCATCTTAGCAAAATTGAAACTAACTTGGAGTATACATCCAATCATCATGCTAGCAAATCTTAGGTCTGCTTGCTTTGCTTTAAGAAGCCTAAAATTTTTAAACAAAATGCTTAAGAACAGCTTACTTTGGTTACCTTCACTTCCTATTGTGATAATACTGAATACACTTTTGGGTAATGGGATACGAGCAAGCAACCTTTTATATTACTAAAGAAGGCCATACTTATTTTGTGGCAATGGCCCTCTCATTCCTATAGAACCTTATTTAAAACAAAAAAGTTTTCTTGTTGGTGAATACACAATATATTCTCTTGCTCTGTATGACAATTGTATGCAGGTGATTTGCACAGACTACTAAACAATTTAATGTTCTAAAAAAGATGTTTCTATTCTGCGATAAAAATTTACACTAACTTTTCATCTTATCTTTAACTACCGGGAAACTCAATGAACAAGAATGATCTATGCTGTGTTTTCCTGTCTGCATCATCGCTGCTCATTGCTGTCTGTGATAGAATGACAGAGGTGCAAACACATACTTTTCATTTGATGTCACATCATTATTCCCAAGCATACCAACATAAAAATTACACACAATATTAAAAGAGTGGCTAACTACAATGGAAATGGAAACAGCAGACGCAGAAGAATACAGTTCATTAACCAAATTATGTAATGAACTAAATTTCTTCAGCTTTAATGGGAAATGCAAGCAGAAATCTGGGTTATCAATGGGCAACCCACTCTTTTTGGCAAATTTATTTATGAGTGCATTTGAAACACAAAGAGGCCTTTCCATGGATCTTCGTTTCACATAGATATGATGACATCTTTGCAATAGTTCCAAATAAATATTTAGATGATGCATTAAAATTACTCAATCTGAAACAAAAGACAGTCAAATTCACAATAGTAAAGGAAATAATAGACAACTTTCTTTCTTTGACCTAAATATCATCAGGAGTGACACAAAAATAAAATTTGAAATTTACAGGAAGTCTACACAGTCAGAATATTCCATAAAAAATCATCTACAACCCAGTTATACATAAAAAGTCTTACACACAGAGTAGTCAACATATTCAGGATAAAGCAAAAGACTACAAGGAACAAAAAGCCATACTTTACATAGCAGAAGAAAATGGATACAACAAAAGTCTGGTGTTTCAGAAAATTGCAAAGGCTAGAAAACCCATTGAAGAAGCAACGACATTTACAAAAAAAAAAACAAAAAAAAGAAAAAAAAAAAAAAGAAAGCAACAGCATATTCAGAGCATTCACATACCACCCAGAAACATTTAATAAATTCAAACATATATTTAAGGAACAAAATACCAACTTGGCACCCACTAATGGATACTCAGTTTTAAAATTGCTAAGTTTAAAAACAAAAGATGAAATCCTACCAACTAACAGATCCAGAATATACCAAATAAGTTGTAAGAATTGTGAAAAATGCTACATAGGTAAAACAAAAAGAAACCTAAAAACCAGAGTCAAAGAGCACTTTAGAAAATCAAAATGAAACAAGAAGATATGTTGGCAGTAGCATTTCATTTTTGGAACAAAAACCATGACATTGATCCAAATCCAAAATTACTAAAAGAAGTGATAAACCAAAATAAATTGGCAACATGGGAGAACATATTCATATGGAAAAATAAGGACGAGTAATGAACTTTGAGAACCCACCAGTAGATAAAGAAGTTCATAGTTCCACCACCGGAGAGAAGAGAGCAGACACCAGACAGCTAGAAAGAGGTTGATAATAGAGGTGATGGCTTCCGAAACTAGAACCCCAATAATATAAAAATTTAAGTGACGAAGTGTCAAAAAAGCAGACTATAAATAGATTTTTAAACACATTTTTAAAATTACTTTTAAAGGCTTTACTTATCAACTTTGGCCATCATCATTGTTCATACATTTTTGATACTTTTTAGGAAACTATTATCCATCCCTCACATTAATTCACATTGAGAAATGCTGGCAATTTTTGACAGATATTTTAATTCTTCCAGGGTGTGTTGGTTTGTCTGGTACACTTTATGTTTTAAGTTACCCCAGAAATAGAATTTGCAGTGAATTTGAATGGGGAACTAAAGGGCTCACAAATATCTACTAATACTACTACTCTTCTTAAAAAAAAAAACACATCGGGAAAAAGTTAAAAAACATTGGAAATAGCAACGTAACATGATCAGCAATCGTTACAAACAAAAGTGAAATAAGTAGCATAAACGCAAAAACGAGCACGCAAATCTTTGAAAACTTTGTAAACCTATCCAGTCAAAATTTCTCCAAAAAAGAATTGGATCTTTTACATAATGGATTAAAATCATGCGTCAGTTTCTCAAACAAAATTGAAGACTACATTGCAGATTATCAACATTTCGACACAAGTTCTACCAGTATCCAAACAAAATTCAGTAAAAAGCCAATGTGAAAATATTTTGGAGGAAATAAAAAACATATCCTTTCAGAAGAGAAAACATAATACTATCCATTCTTTGAAACAGAAAAACGTTATATACACAAAGGCAGACAAAGGTAGCAAGATAAGTCATAATGGATAAAATCAGATTATATTGAAAAAATGGAAGAAATGCTAACTGACAATGAATATGAAATCATTAAAAAAAAATCCTCTAAAAAACATGCATACAATAATTTGAAAAAACAATAGCAAAATCAAGCATAATACCAAACAAATATACAGTTAAACCGGATAACCCAACCTTAACTAGACTTTATGGCTTACCCAAAATACACAAACCATCCATAACAATGAGACTTATAGTTAGCAGTATAAATTCACCAACATACAATCTTGCAAAGTGGCTAATAAACAAATTCAACTCATTTCCAAAATTCGACAGCCTAAGCATCAGAAACACATATGAACTTATAGAACACATTAAGGATACTTAACTAAAAGAAGAGGACACACTAGTCTCGTTTGATGTTAAATCACCGTTTCCCAGCATACCAGTTAATCAACTCCACAGTTGATAGAAAAATGGCTTAAATCACTTAGAATGTCATCACCTGAAATTTCAGATTACATCGAACTAACCAAATTATGCATAGAACAAAATTTTTTCCAGTTTCAAACAAAATATTTCCGCCAAACTTCAGGTTTAGCAATGGGCAACCCCCTATCACCCTTCCTGGCCGATCTGTACATGAGTGCATTAGAAATAAGGATCACCAAAGGTTTTCCTTGGATGTTCAAACTCTGGCAACAATATGTAGATGACATCTTTGCAATAGTAAAAAAAACACACAAGCATCCAAGAAAAAAGCATCAAGTTCACTGTAGAAATAGAAAAAGATGAGTATTTACCATTTTTGGATCTAAAAATAATAAGAAATAAAAACAGACTAAACTTTGGCATTTACAGAAAACCAATACAGACAGACAACTACATAAAAGCTAATGGCTACAACCCAAGATCCCACAAACTGGCAATCTTCAATAGTTTAGCACACAGACTGGTCAACATCCCTCTCACAGCAGAAGATTACAAAACAGAATACAACAAAATTATTGAAACAGCACAAAAGATGACTTTTCCAAATCATTAGTAGACAAAAAGGTGAACTTAGCAAAAAAGAAGCTAATAAAGGAAACCACGACCCTCTCAGTTATAGAAACTAATATGATTTTCAAAAAATTCACTTACCATCCATGGGCCTTTGATAAATTCAAAAAATTCTTCAAAAAACAAAACATTAAACTAGCACCAGTCAACCATTTCTCCTTAAAAACCTAGTTTGCTCAAACATCAAAGATGCCATTCCATCTAACAAAAAATCTGGTATATATCAAATTGAATGCAGTGACTGTAGTCAAATATATATTAGAAAAACCAAAAGAAATTTAGAAACAAGAGCAAACGAACACTTTAGAAACATAAAATATAAACAATTAGAAAAATCAGCAGTTGCCACGCATTTTTGGAAAAAAAACCACAACATAAATTCAGAACATACTAAAACATACATCACGAAAACAAGAACTATCCACATGGGAACAAATCTTCATTTCAAAAAATAAAACAAAGTATTCAATTTCGACATCCTCCAGAAAGATTTGTTCAGCAAGTTCCTTGAACTGCCACCAGAGGAGACCTATGACAAAATATCATCAGCTGCACCAATGAGAACCAGTCGATGGCCGGTTGAGGATGGAGGCAAAGTCTCTGAAACATGTTCCGGAAACATTTAAAAGTAAGTGTTGTTTAGTGTCATTAATCAACTCCCTTTAAATTTAATCTACTAATAGTTCTATCCTCAAACCCAGTTTCAATTGTTCTCATTGAAATATTGGCCATATGAGCTATTGCACAGTATTACTCAAATATGGCAAAATCACACTCCCAGTACGCTAATTCTCTAAAAAAAATGAGGCAAAATTATGTGTGCATATGTACAGGCATCAATTGAAGAAAACAGAAGAAAAAAGGGGGCCTCTATAACTCTTTCTCTCCAACCATGGCAAAAATACATCAATTTTTTTGTCTTGGTCGGGTGTTTCATAAACAATATTAGGTTTAATCATAAAAACTATTTGTGGTCGGTTTATTGACACTTGTCACTTTTTTATATTATCGAGGGACTAGTTTCAAAGGCTACCTCCATTTTCAACCTCTCTCCAACTAGCATCTGTTGTCATCTAGTTCCACCACCAGGGAGAGGAGAGCAGACAACAATGCTAGTTGGAGAGAGGTTGAAAATGGAGGCAAAGGCCATTGAAACTAGTCCCTCGATAATATAAAAAAGTGATGAGTTTCTATAAACCAACTACAAATAGTTTAAGATTAATTTTGACGTCACTGTTACTAAATTCCTTCAAACACACATAAATATTAGGTTTATCAGAGCTCCAACAGTGTAGACACTATGGGGACACTACTCATAAAATGCGTGTTTAATTACAAGACCACCTGGTTGAAGAGCATGTGTCACAGAGTTATTTCATATGGTTTTAACTTCAGCAATTTACTAAACCATTGCACAGAGCCATAAGAAATGCCTTCCTGTTGTGAAAGATGTTTAAAAATTATTTTTGGAGCAGATCTCCAAATGATGACTAGATAGATGTCACCTAATGTTTCTTCGGTAAGAACCCTGTCCTGTCTTTTAGGTTTCTTAGATTCAACACTTCCTGTGGCCTCAAATATATTGTAAAGTTTATGGATTGTTATATGGACTGGAACTTTTATACTGGAAACCTTTCTGTAAATTGTACTTTTACTTAATGAGCCGAGTTAACAAATATGAATCATAAATACACAATGAGCTATAGAACTACCACCATAATATACTTTCCAAGTACAGAACAAAATGAATAACTCCTAATAATGAAGTACACTACATCACTGTCAATTTAATACTATTCCAGAGCAAGACAAAATGAGAGTGATCTTGACAACAGCTTTATGAAATCATGTGTTTACACCTCCGGCAATGGAAAAGTGCAGAGCAGACAGTTCCTAGTTCATTGACTCTCTCATTATTAGGCAATATTAATGAAAGTAAACTCTTCAAGAAAGGCTTAGTCATACCCATGTACTACTGACTGCCCATACACTATAAAGGAATTTTGTAATAGATTTGCAAAGGTAAATATGCAACATACAGAGAAGATGATTGCATGTCATGGTGATTTACACAGATTTATTGCCTATACTAATGCATATTACAAATTTACTCTTGAAAGAATAGTTTACTAATCTTAGAAAACTATTATACCCACAGTAGGTTTGAAAAGTAGAGAAAGAGTTGAGAAAGTGTTATAAATACAAGTTATTGGTGGCAAGAGTAGATGCTTCTCTCAAAGTCTGCAATCACCACATGCCCTTTTAAGATGTAGCTCTTTTATAGAAAAATTGTTGCATGTCAAACCAAAACATAGCCATAACAGCATGTTGAAATGAAAAGGCTGACTGCTGCCAACCTATCATTGGGTTTTAGTTACACCTTTTGGTTTGGCTAAGCCTCTCTTTGCTTCTCTTAAATTAAGTATCTGAGATGTCAGAGCATACTATGGTATTACTTTCATTGAGAATCGAAAAAAAGGTGTACAGCGAGACCAGCCGAGGATATAACTGAATTTTCCACAGTTATAATAGTTTATTACAAATCTTTATTTCTTCTCTTACATAACACATGATTGGACGTAAATTGGTTTAAATAGCGTTGCTTAAAAAAGTTATTATGGGTGATTCAAATGTACACAGTTATGCTGGATACGTATTTTATAATTGTATGATGCATTTATTATATGCCCTCAACATTGCTCATGGTGGGATCAAATTAACAAAGAAACCGAGATATATTCAATTATACATATTGTTATTCAATTATACATACTGTGATTATCAAAATAACACTAAATGGTGAGCAACTAACAGAAACAGAAAATTATGAATATCTAGGCATAACACTCGATTCTAAATTGTCTTGGAAAACCCACATTAATGAAACCATAGAAAAGACACTCAGATTAACTTTAAAGAGAGTCGATTAAAGACACTAGACAACACTTTTAAATTTTTCCGGAACATGTTTCTGAGGCTTTGCCTCTATCATCGGCCGGCTCTCGACTCTTGAGAGCCGGCCGATGATAGAGGCAAAGCCTCAGAAACATGTTCCGGAAAAATTTAAAAGTGTTGTCTAGTGTCTTTAATCGACTCTCTTTAAAGTTAATTTATCATAACAACACTGTTTTCAACACTTCCAAGAAAGGAAGACACTCAGAGATTAACAACACTCAAAAGACTAGCTGGCAGCAAATGGGAGTCCTCTGTCAATATACTCAACACCACCTATAAAAGTTATATCAAACCAGCACTCCTCTATGGAAGCGAGATGATACTTACAGCAAGTCAAAGCAAATTAGCACAACTTGAAACATTACAGAACCAAGCACTCAGACTAATAATGGGAGCAGTCAAATCAACACCAATTACTGCAATGCAAATTGCTACAAATAACTTGCCAATTAAATATGAAATGGAAAAACAGAATCTCCTCCTAAATGAAAAACTACAAGGGCTCCCTTTTAATACTCACTGGAAGAACTACAAAAGCAGAGAAAGGACCTTAAAACACAAGAAGGATTTATGCAGAAAGCCTATAACCTACAGAGAATATACAACCTTGAAGACACAAACAAAATTGAACATCTCCCACTTCCAATCTGCCCTCTATCACAACCTAAAATAAATAGCAGCGTAAACCTTCTGCAAAATACAGTCAAACAGGGATGTAAGTGCAGAAACACTTAAAATGCTAGCTCTAGAAACAATTGAAACTTATTATCCACAAGACTCATGGCTACACATATACACAGACGGCTCCCTATTTGACAAAGAAAGTAATACTGGAGCAGGAATACATAGTAAAATATTAAATTTTTACATCTGTTTGGGCACAATAGCAACCCACTATGATAGAGAATTAGAAGCAATCAACACCTCACTGAAACAACTCTTCAACCATGTGAACTCTTTCTCTAAAGCAATGATTCTAAGCGATTCTAAATCAGCACTTCAAGCTCTATCCTCACTGTACCCTAACAACAATAGAATACTTGAAATTTACAGTTCATTTACAAATGCTACAAGGTCTAAAAAAAGAAATACACTTCCAGTGGATTCCATCCCACTGTGGAATTACAGGCAATGATAGCAGATTCCTTGGCAAAAATGGAACACAAATAAAATAAAGCTGCCAACAAAAAAACCTCATTTCACACATCAAAACTATATATAAACAATAGAAGCAACTTATTCTGGAAAGAAGAATGCAAAGAAAAAAGCACCAACAAGCAATGGAAAATTCTATAAGGAAGTAAAAATCCCATCCCAGACTACCCAAGAAGCAGTACTGTTGCCATCTTCCGACTGATTACTGGCCACGACTGTTTGGCCGCTCATCTACACAGGATTAATATTTTTGAATCCCCGACCTGCACACTGTGTAGGGACCTGAACTCATTGATGGATGGAGATCATCTGCTCCAGTGTAGTGCCCTGACAAAAACAGATGGAGAACTGACAGCACAACTAGTCACACGTTATTGGGAGGCCAGAAGGAAAATGGAAATTCTCCAACTCCATGAGCATTAGCAACCAACCAACCAGCATATTGTGATTATTTTCTTGTGTAACAAAGGTACAACAGACATCAGATAATCTGATGAATTTGCACTTAAGTAATCATTTTAACACTGAAATCAACAATAAAACGTATATATGCATGTATATTCTGGAGAGTGCCTTACATGCAAAAACAAGGATGGGAAGTAGTACCCTCCCAACAAATCAGTGCGTTCATAGTCATAATACTTGCCAAAAATCAAATATACATATAAGAGCAAATACAAAAATGTACCAGGATGGAACAGTGTATTCTAGTTCCATTATTTACAAATTACCAAATAATATCAAATCAATCAACAAAAATGAATGCTTTAAAACAAATCTGGTGACATACCTGCTCAATCACTGTTTCTACTCTGTTGAAGAGTTCCTAAATTCTTAAAGGCCATATAACAGCATTGTATTTGGATCCTAGATTAATGGTATTGTATTACCTCATGCTGGTCAATTCTATCTTTAGGCTAATACTCATTGATCTTGTTTAATTGTATTTAGATCAGGGGCGGCCGGTGAGGCATTGTATTGACGGTGCCATAAATAAATAATAAATTAATGAATAAATAAATAAGGTTTGTTAAAATATAAATATGTGTACAAATTTCGAACGATTTAGGTAATCTTATCAATAACCCACCGTGTTTTATAATATACTGTACCAAACAGAACATACGGGGAAATGGAAATAGATATTTATTACATACGTACTCTTGTTACACAGAGGTGTAACGAGCACAGTAAAAGTTTGATAATACAATTCATGGAGAATGTGATACTAAGCGTTGATGTACGAAATCGCGACAGAGAGACAGTTACCTTAAGTCCAGTCCCGTGCTTTACTGCACTCTAGCGGATAAAGCGTAAGTTATGCGCCAGAGAAATCTCGGCACCACCTTCTCCCATAAGAAGCTGTGTATAAGCAGACATCCTAGCGCTTAACACAGGTGCTTATGAGCGTAGACGGTGCCGTTCTGGAATCGGCACCAAGCTAAGGAAAACAACCAGGACAGAGCGCTTGCGTTTAACGCACCTATTCACACGAGGGAGCAGATACTCAAAAACAATATTGTTTGCGCAATTCCTATACACTTCTCTTTCTTTCGTTTTCATACAGATGGTACCATGGCACAGCGGCACTACCTCAGAACCCGCCCCTGATTTAGATTGTAAATAGGATTTTGCATTCCATGTTCTCTCATCTTATTTTTATATTATTCATTTCATATGTAAATATTTAAAAACTTAGATTAAGCTATTGTGACCTGTTCCATATCATAGCATAACTATACACAATGTGTGATTGAAGGAATGAATAAATCTATCTATCCAAAATAAATTCAGGAAGTTAAACTGCTTCAAGGTATCTTTAGCATAAACTATATATTCAAATCTTTTTTATCACCAATACTGGCTTATTAACATTAACTTTGGATATAATTAATAATTGCTGATAAGTTTTCATGTAGCCATGGCACAGATCAAGTTACAGATACACTTATCTGAAACTCACCATCATATTTATAAAAAATGAACCAGTTTATATTCTACATTATGACTCACAATATGACTAATGTTATGTAATTAATGTTAAAAGTTTTATTGGCAGTATTTATTTTATTGTAAATGAACTTTCCAGTATGTGAGCAAGATTTGTTTGTGAATGCCATATTTGTCCAAGTGTAGCCTGACATTTTGTAATCTAATATGCATATTTCATTTTAGTGTAATATGATGGATAACATTTTAACATAAGATGCTGAACAAACTGAAGAACATTATTGGAAAATAGTCATATAGGCAGATTAATAAGTAACCTACTGAACAGCATCATGTGCATTATTATTTATTCTCCAAAAGAAGTAACTCTATTTTACCAGGAAGGTATGTTAGGTTTCTAATTACAATAACACACATACAAAGGGCAAAATAACTGAACATGATAATAGCTATAATATTTTAAAAATTTGGCCAATAAAGTGCTCAAAGGCTGAAGTGCAACATTTTTTAAAGAATACATTAATCAACGGTTTTTGAGGATCTGTATTACAATATGAAAGATGTTAAATACGATTATATCTAATTTTGGAATGAAGATCATATCTAAATATTAAGTGTTTCAACACTTTCATCAACGCTTTCACATTTACACACGTATTGTATTATCTATATGGAATCTTCGAAAGTAAGTTTCAAATTTCCCATGTCTGGTAGCAAACTGGGTCAAAATAAACTTAGGTGAAAAGTACTTGCAGTTTACACAATCATTAACAGTAAGAAAAAATAAATTTTGAGTGATTTGCCCTTTATCACTGTTTATCCAAGTGCTGTTCCAGGTTTCAAAAAATTCTTGTTTCAAAGTGTTCTTTAACAAATGTGATTGTAGACCCTTTAAAACTGAATTTCTTTTGGGATAATGTATAATGTTTAGCAATTTCATCTGCCCTCTCATTGCTATGTATACCCATATGGCTTCTAACCCATGTGATACACTTGTGATTGGTGTTTGTTATAGTATCATTCCTTATTTTGGTAGCAAATGAATATGTAGTGTATTTATCTCCAATAACAGATAGATGCCTGGGAGTTACTGTGTATATATGCGCTCTAGTTATTACTGCAGCACCACTCCATTGCTTGATTCAGTGCAAAAAGGTCAACCTGGAATATAGAGCATTTAGGTGCAATTTGTGTATTGTATTGTATGTTGTTCCTTTGATTCTAAAATTTGTGCTGCTCTTTTTTGAAAGAATATCCTTTCACTGCATACTGAATTAACCCAAAAAACACTATCATGACAGGATGAAAATAAGCAAAGTATAACATTCTCAAACCACTTTCATGTAGCCAGTCATGCACAGATCTTAAGAATAAACATAATCGTGTTGTGACGACTCCCAAAACCTAAGCCCATACAACAAACACATAGTGTTCTGCAACAAAATCCCCTTAGCTCTTTTTGGCAGCAGTAAGAATACTGATAACAAATGTGAAAATACACAGAGAATTATAATAGAGAAATGACATCAACCAATCTTCAGTCAGCCTTTGATAGGATTGCAGAAGGAATTGAACTACATTTGAAAAAGCCAAAAATAGTAACAAGGATCTGTAGGAAGGCAAGGAAAGGTACAAAGATGTTCATTAATGCTCATGAACACATTTCAAATATCTACAAGTGACAATTCAGATGCCATGAGAGGTTTTCACAATATGTATAACTGATAACAGAGAATACTACAGTGAGAGTAATATTTTAAACACCTCCAAAACTTATCGCTATCGACAGATGTAATCTGTTTAACATTAAAAATGTTACTGATAGTTACTAAGGATTAGAACTAATATGGCTGCACTTAAAAAGTAAGATACCAGCCAACATAGAAACTAAGAACGTGACAGTTTTTAAACAAATCTTTTGCTTGTCACAATTTACTTCTTTGTGCTGCTTGCCCAACCACTAAATCTATAATGGGGAGGACGGTAAGCAAGGAAAAATTAAAGAATGGATCACACATACTAAATTGTGTTATAACTCATGGCCACTGTTTACTCCTGGGGTCAATTGCACTATCCACTATGAGTATGTTTTATCAAGCATAGCGAAATATACTGAGGGCCCTAAGCAGCAAGGCATAGCTGAAACATGGATATAACTAAAATCCAAAAATTGCCAATTACTACTTATTAACCGAGTATTAATATACATCTATTACCTACTACACCCTCACACCACAAGCTGATTACCTCTTTCTCAAGCTTCAGTAACCATTAATCACATGGGAATGGTCCCTGAGCGCAACAAACTGGCATATTTGGGATGTTGCTGATAGTGCCAACCAGTGAAATCCAAGTGATTACGTATTCTTACGACCCTTACATTTCAGAATGTAACAGAAAAACATGAGAGGGGTAAGCGTACTAACACAAAAATAAATGGATTTTTGTGCTATATGGGTTGTAATGAAGTTAATGCATAAGCCGTAAGATACTTTCGGTTAAACTGCGGAACTTGAATAAAACTAATTTTTGTTTATTGCTTCTTACGACAGAAAAACGCAGAGCATTCAAAACCTTGATCCATGTATCCAACCCAACCATACTACTCAGTACAACGTTGTTTAGTGGTTGTCCCAGGTGGTTGTTTACAAGAATTCGTTGGCAACAGCAGGCGTCACATAGTGGGAGGGCACGGAACTAAACTAAGAAAAATCGCGCACACAAATATTTACGTTGCCGGTAGCTACTACTCACCAGGGCAGGCCATTCCCGCCTTCCCGCGCAAAACACTGTCTCTGCTGACTGAGGGGCGTGACGTCACTGAGAATACAACCCAAGAGCGCTAACACGTGAATGTGCGTAATGCAATATTATGATTGCACATTCTAAGATAAGATAAGGCGCTGATGCATGCGAATTCCACAATCATTCTGATGAAATAAACGAGATGCATTTGCTTATGAGCTATTGTAGTTATTGGCTGTATCTTTTGTCGTAACATTATGAGTAAAAGCAGAAACCATTGCTAAATCCATTGCTACGGATGTGATTTTCCATTGTTTGCCTAAAGATCGAGAACTACAGCGCA
>CM060947.1:97873435-97988435 GCA_030765055.1 Mantis religiosa | reverse complement strand
AAGTCATATGAAGAGGGCAATTTACAGCAACAATGTCAAGTCAGTGTGTAAATTCTTCGAACGTGAATTCATTACGAAATCTCGAAGAAAAAGTATTAATCCTACGATTAAGAAGGCATATGAGCTGTATTTTAACTCTAAAGTAGATAAGAATAAAAGGTTTGCTCATAAGCATTCTTGTAAACTTTGTAATTGTAAACTTGCCCTTTTCTGCGGTTTGCTGTTGCTATAATTAGGATTGAAAAGAACTATCTCTTATACTATTACTTCTATTTAAACAAAATTATCTGATTCTCCTGAAAAAGAAACAAAACATAGTATATGCAGATATACCCTCCACGTGAAGGCCAAGGGGAGATAGTACTGCCCATCCCGTCAATGCTAAATTCATCACTTTTAGGTACACTTATTTCAGAAACTATATAGAGATAAGTTTGAAATGTTGAGGTGTCTTTTTCAGATTTATGTATCTGCAACAGACTAAAAATATTACGACCTTTCTATGAAGTTGCTGAGAAATAATATTTTTTGTCATAGGTGCAAATTGTTTCATTAAATTTACTAACAAAACAGTTTTTAATATTCTTCTTCTTTTATTTCACTAATTTTTAGCCTGTTGTATAGAGGATGGTAATGTCAATGTTTATGTTGTGTAAACATTTCACCCTTATAGGTTTAATAGTTTCTGAGAAAAGTATACCAATGTCACTAAAATGCAGTCAAGTTTGCAATCCATTTCATACTTGTATGAAGACTTAGAAGATCCCAGTCATGTATTCTGCATATTCCTTACTTTCTCCTTTCCTCTTCAAGTTCCTGGTTCTTTCTAGCTACTTGACTGAAGTCCTCTAGCACCAAGTCCGTTTTCTTGAGTCCCAACATTTCGATGTCGCGAAGGTGTAAAATAGTGTTCTTGCCGGATTCAGTGCAAGTTGTTGAGCACTTTTGTCCTGCCTATGTTGCCATCATTGAAAGTTAGTATGGCATCATACACACCCATCTTCAGTACTGTCACCCAATTATCGGAAAGCACAACCAACGACAGCTGAGTAAGGGTCCAGAAATCGCAATCACTGGAGAATTTATAAGAATTTATAAGAATTATCAATATTTCTCATAAGATAAATGATGTTTTAAGTTACAGAATGTTATATTTCTATATATCTGTTTGCTTCACTGTTAACAGCTTCATATTTTACGTATTTCTCAATTGAAGTTAAGGTTTTGATGCAACCGCTCTAAAAACCCTTTACTATCAGCATTTCCAAAGTAATGTACATACATAACTCCTGTTTGTTCTGAGCATTGGAGCAGTTGCACAGGTCCTTCTGTTTCCGTTCCTCCACTCACACCTTCTCATTTATCACACAACCATGTTCCTTGCTTTTCCTTAAAGTACACCCATAGCAGTACTTGGAGAAACAAACCACATCAAGTACCTACCTTGCCTGTGTCGACACTGGTAACTGCGACAATATCATCATGGGAAGTATGGCCACGTATGTGCCAAGTTCCTTCCACTGCAACAGCAATGTCTGCAGATTGCCTGTCCACACATCCTTCATTTTCTATTACTGCTTCTTTTGCAGTTCTCTTCATCCATTCCTCTGCCACCTTTTATAAAAATACAGTAATTTTCTCACTTATAGATTGAAATCTATTTGGTGGCTTTGGAAGGTTTAGTATAGCACACAATGTACTCCCTGCCTGGTACCCCTCACCTATACATCTTAGTCCATAAACTAACCTCCGTTCTAGTCCGTTCTTCTTGGCACTTAGTGCATACAAAAATCAGCGAACATGCCAGTCCTTTACGTCGGGATTTATCTTCTACTATAGTAACACAATCATCACCATCACGATAGTTACATTAAAAAAACTTTTAAGAAATGTGTTTGGGGCTGGCCCCGCAGCTCAGTCAGTAGAACACCAGCCTACTGTGCAACGGTCCCGGGTTCGATTCCCGGCTTGAGTTGGGGACTTTTCTCCAACATAGATGATTCCACATCTTCCCCAGAGTCTGGAAGTATGAATGAGAGTGGGAATGTATGCGTGATCTAATGATTAAATACAAAGCACAAGCAAACCCAAGGTATATGCGTTAACACCATCAATATGTTCCAAAGGAGAACGGCCGCCGATATGGCCACTGCAGTTAAAGACAGGGTATAAATTGGGGCAAACTTGTGAAAGAAAGATAAATCAATAGGTTGATATCCAGTTTGAATTTTTTTCGTTATTTACACTACTATTTACACCGAACTCTTCATACAAATCTTATCCATACAACACTGAAGAGAAAAGTTTCTTCCTTGAAGCACTAGGTGTTGTTTCAACTCCAGCACATGGTTGAACACGTGGGCTACTTAGGTTGGAACTATAGTGAATAAAAAAGAATATTGGAACAACTTTAAGCTCTAAATTCTTTCTCAATAGCATCATAATGTATAATCAGAAACGATACAAATTATTTATAACGCCTCACAAAATATTTGCAAACAATAAAAATACAAAATAAAATTTATTTTCTTATATCTTTAGGGATAGCAAATATAAAATATTACATATTTCTGTGCAAAATAAATATTGGGACACCTGAAGAAAAGTAGTTTATGTGCATCAAAACAGAAGTTTCAATATCTTGTTGGATATCCTCTGCGTTTTATGACCTCTCTCAGACGTTTGGGCATGCTGTTGACAAAGTTAGATGTATAGGCAGCTGAAATTTTGGTCCACTCTTCATGGAATCTCCTTTTCAAATGCTCTTTTGAAGAAATTCGCTCACTTTGGTCTATAATATTCAATGCATCTAATAAATTCTCAGTTGGATTTAAGTCCGGTGATTGTGAAAGTGGATGAAGGATATGTGGACAGTTGTAGAGTAATATTTCCTGCACAACCCTGGAATAATGTTGGGGGCCATTATCTTCATAGAACTTAAAACTAGCGCTGATCCCAGTTTTCTTTGCACTCCTGCGTAGATTCCTCTTCAGAATGTTCAAGTATTCTATTTTATCAAAATTTCCTTAGAAGAAAACTAATTCTTCTGCTCCAGATGCTATCATGCAACCCCAGACTTCCACCACCATATCTTATAGAGGTTGAAGATTATTTTCTCCCAGTTTTGTATTAGATTTCCTCCAGACCATTGCTCTTCCATCTGATCCGAAAACATTAAATTTGGTTTCATGAACAGAAAGAGCGTTTTCCCACCAGTTTTCTTATTTATAAATGAATTCCTTTGCAAATGTCAGCCCTTTCCTTCTGTTCCTTTCATTTACATAAGGCTTCCTCCCGGGCACACGACCATGGAATCTCTCTCTCTGCCTTTTTAGTAGATTCCTTGTGGTTTGGCTACTTACTTTCTTGCCGGAAGTGTAGGCTACCTCGGCACACAGTTTAGGGGCATTAAATTTAGAATTTTTCTTCACACTCCTAACAATATTGGTTTCCCCTCGGTCAATAAATGCTTTTGGACGACCAGTTTGATGTAATAAGTCGATTCTGTGATCATTTACCTATCTGCTAATTATATTTCCAATTGTACTTTTCTTCATTTGTAACATATCGGCATTCATTCTGTAACTCTTCCGTTTTTCATAATGGAAGATGACGAGTTGCCTTTGCTCAGTCATGTTCTTACCTCTACGCCCCATTTTGTGTAGCTGAGCTGTTTGTCTTGATTATATAGATAAGAGTGTTTACTAACCATAGCTAGACCTCTTGTGCCTCCTTCCACTGAGCACGTGAACCATTTAATGGGGCGTGCAGTAAGAGGTGTTTCAATGTTTATTTTGCACAGAAATATTAATGTGTTATGTTTTTATATTTGTTATCCCTAAATATATTCGAAAATAAATTTTATATTGCATTTTTATTGTTTGTAAATAGTTTGTGAGGCATTATTTCTGATTATACATTACGTTATTGAGAAAAGAAGTTAGAATTTCAAGGTGTCCAAATATGCTTTTACTCACTGTATTTACAATACTATTATCGCCGTTTACACTGCTACTAAAACTATTTACATCTTCTATCGTATTTGTATAACTAGAACAATAAAATTTATCCTTTCCAAAGTTCTTCGCACGACCCATCACTACAAATTATCATAAAACTAAACAAAAAGAAAACCACATTCAAATCTTCCCGTTATAAACAAAGCTCAAGCGGAAATATGCAGAGCTGCCTATGATAGTGCAGTAGTACCAATAGAAAGCACATAACTTTCCCTACAAGAAGAGGGTATATTGATAACTAGCATCATTAGCACCAGAGATAAGAAATTGTTAATCTTGAGTTAAGAGTGCAGCAAAAGGGGCCTAACCAGTAAGTTCAGCGTGATAGTAAATGATAGATAGAATTTTGAATTCGAGAAAAATATTTTATATTCATATTATAGATATAGTAAACTATATAAAAATTATTAAAACAAAAATCCCAAATTTTCTCGAAATTTAAGTACAATTTCCTTATGCACAGCGATTCATTTCCTATTCCAGCGCCACCTGAAAAATGTATCCCACAAGAGGAAGGATATAGTGGAAGAGAGGGTAAGATGACGACAGTAAGCGTTTATCTTTTTTTTTATTCTCATGTTTTGACCTGACACTTAGAATAATATTTCAGAGTAACCATTAGACTTTTCTCCCTCACTACTGATGTCTGCTTTTTTAAAGTGAAACTTATTGCTATTTCCTTCATTTGTTTACAATGGCAACACACTCGCCATCTTACCCCCACTTTTGGGTAAGATGACTTAAGTAGGTGGGTAAGTTGACGAAGGAAAATGGAATTGAATAAACACAGTAGGTAAGTTATTTTACTTTAAGCACGGAAGTCACATACATATGTGACACAAGTCCCGTCTGAATTCTTAGCATCTAGACTAAAGGAATGGAATCTTTTACAACCGGGTACCAAAGTATCAATTTATCGTAAGTGTCAACATAGCTTACTGACATATTTTTCAAAACGGGATGATCTTATTTATTGCAAAAATGCAAGGGAACTTATGCATCAGCTACGCAGAGAACATGGTCCTAACTGAGTGGCGTTTATTTATCTAATTTTCAAGGTCAGGCTAAAGGGTGTATTGCTACACAATGGTGATATTTACCCTTCAGCAACAGTGGCTTTTGGCGTAAATATGAAAGAAACAGAAAACGCGGAGTAATCCTAAAAACAGTAGGTTATAAGGACTACGATTGGCAAATATGTGGAGATGTAAAAGTTGTATGTATGGTAACCCGAAAGCCACCGGTATATATAAGTCGCGCAATGGTTCTTGAACACTGAAAACTTTAAATATAAACTTTGATGCTGCTCTGTTTTACCTGGCTTTCATTACATGACTTCACCCTCTCAAGTATCACTGAATTATTTCATGTGTCCCTATTCAGAGAAGTTTTAGGCTTATGCGTTTTATGTTTGTTTGATATACCTGGTGCCGCTACAATGGCCCCGGCTTACAGGCTCTACATTTGCATGATATTACAGTTTTCAGTTTTTGTTGGTTTTGACGTCATGGCTTTACATAAAGCCCATACGGCGTCCCTTTATGGGCGCACCGAGAACAGCTTTAGTTAATTCGTTTTCTTTTAGGTGCTCCAGTTTTTCCTTGAATTTTATGTGTTTTTGTGATTTTATTTACATATATAGCACACACATACACACTACCGCACGCACGCACGCACTCATTGGCACACGTAGTACGTCCCTCGCACTCACACACTCATTCACGCACACTTCTCTTCACTTTGTACACCATTTACACTCAGCTGTCCTGCTGTGCGGCAGCATGTCGCTCAGTTCCTTAGGCAGCCTGGAAGAGGGGGCCCCTGCCGGCGGTTTGTGAGGCATTGGGCCGGGAATTTTGGGCGCGCAATGGGTGGCGAGCCGTCCTTATTTACAGTATTTTCACCCGTTTATGTTTGCGGTGTTTTGGCTCACCTTTTCCGATGTTATGGATTAAAGGGTTTGTATGCCGACAAATGCACGCCCAAATGGAGGAGGCTCTTTTTTCCAATGCCTCAGGGATGGTCGAGATGCGGACTTCTTAATGGAGGGAGTTGTTTGTGGTGCGAATGGGAGCGGATAGGATTTTCCTAAGGGAGAGGCTTTGCAGGGTTTGAAGGTATTTGATGGTTGTTTTGGATGTGTTTGCCCAGGAAACACATGCGTATAGAACCACTGACAGAATGAACGACTTGTACAAGATAACCTTCGAGTGGAGTTTCAGTTGTTTACTTCTAAATATGGGAGCACATATCTTTAATTGCCACCGCCCTTTGTTGGCAATATCCTTTATGTGGATGGACCAGTTCATTGTGCGTGTAAAGTTACGCCGAGGTATTTGACTTGCTGATGGCAGTGCAATACTTGACCAACGATCGTTAGGTCCATAGCCAAAGGGCGCCGCTTTGAAAAATGGATAAGCTGGCATTTATTTGCATTAATTTTAATTTTCCAGTCATGGAGCCATGAAAGGAAGCGGTCAATATACCGCTGCATCCCTAATAGGCCGAAACGAGGATTTTTATGGTGGTTGTATATTGCAGTGTCGTCAGCGTACATGGCCACTTTGCATCTGGCGTCCACGGGGAAGTCGTTGGTAAACAGTATGTATAATAGCGGGGCATGATGGCCCCTTGCGGGACGCCAGCATGCATGACTCTCTCCTTAGAGGAGGCGCCGCACACTTGGACGTAGAAGCGTCTGTTTTCTAAACAGTTGTGCAGCAGTGCTAAGGAATTTTGGAGTCCGGGAAACTTTCGGTGCAATTTGTAAATCAGGCCGTTGTGCCAGTACCGATCAAATGCAGCTTCTACGTCCAGAAATAGTGCCAACGATGAAAGCCCATTGTTAAATTGCTCTGTCACGTCATCAGTTAATCTTAAGAGTTGTAGATCTGTTGAATGTTGTTTTCGAAAGCCGAATTGGGAGTTGGAAATGTCATCCAGTGACGAAAGTTTATTTTGCAGTCGAAACAGTATCACCTTTTCGAGCAATTTACCAATAGTATACAGGAGACTAATGGGGCGGTAGTTTTGAGACTGCCTGGTGCTTTTCCCATGCTTCGGGAGCATTATACCGTGGCTCGTTTCCAAGTGTCAGGGAAGTAGTTTTGCTGCAAACAGGAGTTGAAGAATTTTGTGAAGTGCACCAGGGCTTTTCTCGGGAGATGCTTGAGTCCCTCATTAGTCACCCTGTCCGGGCGGGCGGCTTTCCCATTAGGTAGCTTCCTAATGAGCTTGTAGACTTCCTGCGGTGTTGTGAGGGGCAAGTGTTGCTCATGCCTCTGTGCCACCCAGTTTTGTACCCATGTCTGGACTTCCCGTTCTAACTCGGGGTTCGTCGCAGGGTTCTCTGTGAATTTTTCTGCCAGACACTCTGCAAAATCCTCGGCTTTCTCTTCCGAGGAGAAGTGCAGGCCGAGGCGAGTGTGCAGCGCCTCAGTGCCTGAGTTGGCGCTCGAGGAGACTTTAAATGAACTTAATAATTTCCACAAAGAACGGTCCGAATATGTGGTGTTAAACATTTTCTGCTCCCACTGTTCAATTTTGTTGAGTTTAATTTGTTGTCGAATGATGTTGCGTAGCCATTTTGCTAGCACTTTGTACTCGGGCTGGCGGGTAAGTCGCCAAAGTCTCATCAACCGCCGCCTCTTGGCTATGAGCTGCTGCACTTCAGGGTACGTGCAAAAACTGGGTGGGCTTATGGTATAGCTGGTAGAATTTCTTTTGGCCGTGTGCAGCGAGGCGGTGTAATTTGAATGGCGGCCTCAATGTCCGCCTCGCTGTAGTATGAAGCCCAGGCTGCGCCATCTGGTGCATTTCGAGCATAAATTTATTCCAGTCTATATCTGTGCGCCTCAGAGGGCCGGTCAAACCGGTCGTGATGGCACCGCAGATGTCGAAATGCACTGGAAGATGGTCGGAGTCCAGGCTGTGATACACAATGAAGTTGTTTCCTAGTGCCGCATTTTTTGTGATTTCGAAGTCTAAAATTTCAGGGTCGAAGTGCCCTGTTTTGTGCCAAAATGTTGGTTCTGGAGGAAGATGAACCTCGAGTTCGTCATTTTCTGTTATAAGTTCTACCAGGAGATTTCCAGCCACGTTCGCTTGGCGAGAGTACCACCATGGGTGCCGTGTGTTGAAATATCCTGCAATTATAACGTGCTCTTCCATTGCAAGGATTTGTTCGAGGTCTTGTTGGAAATCGGGAGAGTGGAGGGGGCCGATAGAGGGCTACCATCATCACCGTTGTCCTGTTAATACGTGTTTTAAGAACCGTGCACTCTAACGCTGTTAGTGGTGGCAGCGTGACAGGGGCATGAGCAACTTTGTTTTTGAGTAAAATGGCGTTTCCGCCCCCCTGTCTGCCAATTCTGTCATTTCGAAAAATCTGATAACCCCTGAGTTTAAAATTGTACTCTTGTTTTAATTTTGTTTCGCAAATAAGTGCGACATCAATTTTGTTACGCCGCAGGTAGATCTCAAGTTCGTGCCGCTGCCTGTAGATGCCGTCGGCATTCCACAGGAGCACGAGAGTTAAAGTTGTACCTCCCCTTGGTTGAGCCATTTACTGGAAGACTTCTGAGAGGAACCATACTACAGCTTCTAATTTTTCCAAAGTACTGCTGCAGCTTTTAAACTTTGTAAAGAAGGGCTGTAGCTTTGGTAAGATTGCTTGGATATTCAGTTCCTTAATGAGACTGATTACCTCTTTAATGCCTCCCAGGTCGCCAGAAGGAGCCTGGGTGGGGGGAGCTGTTGGAGGTTGTCCAGTTTGTGGCGGCACGGGTGCCGTTTGCCCTCTCATGGCGTCTGCAAATGAGACGCCTACACTGACCAGGGCCGGGTTGGCAATGGGTCCTGGCCCTGGTCAAGAACTTTGGGGTGCCCTGGCTATGGCTGCCGGCTGGCGACGGTGGCGTTCGTTGCGGAACGTCTCGCAACCTCTATAGCTGGCAGGGTGCGTCTCTCCACAGTTCGCACAGTGGAATGCAACGTCCTGCTTGGCCTTATTCGGGCAGTCAGCTAAGCGGTGGAGGCCACTGCAGAGGACACACCGGGAGGTCATCTGGCACATTTTAAATGTGTGCCATAACTGCTGGCATTTAACGCATTGAGTAATATTACGGTTTGTTTTCAAGACCTCCACGTATATTCTTCAGCAAATTAACTTAGTTCCAGAAAGGTTTTTCAGTCGCACACAATAGCTTATGTTAAAACTGATGTTCTGTTTCATCCATATGATGGAATAGCTTTCCCCATTCCATTTGTCAAATTTGCTCAAATCTTGGCGGCACAGCTTTTTAACATGTTTCTTTTTAAAGTTTACATTTCTGCAAGCAATCCATTACTTGATACTTGCCCATATTAACTCCATCTACCGGTGGCGTAAATCCTGTACCACTGTCATCGGACCATGCTTTTGGGAACTGTGTGACTACGAGTTTGGTCTGAAAAGTTCTCGGTCTGAACCAGAGATCGCAGCACTATTTTCATGATTTTTTTATCCTTACGTGGGCATACGTCATATCATTATAGATTATTATAGATCATTATAAGTCATTCCAGGCAATGGTTTACTATAGGTGGCTATTTGAACCAGTGGTAGTAAGCACTGTTTTGAAAATGCAGAAATTCCAGTATCTTGCTGTGACAAAATTCTTCGTAAAAGAAGGTTTAATACCTACAGAAATTCACTTACGGATTGCAAATGTGTATGGTGATTCGTCACCTTCAGTTTCCACTGTGAAGAAATTGACGGCCTATTTTAAACGTGACCGTGAAAGTGTCAAGACGATACACGCGAAGGACTTACAGAAATTGTAACCACACCGAAATCATTGAAAAAGTGCATGACATGATTTTGGGAGGCTGGCGTACAAAGTTGCGAAAACTTGCTAATGCTCTTGGAATTTCAATGGAACGCATTTGTCCCATCTTGGATCAGGAATTAAACATGAAAAAGCTTTGCAAAAGATGAGTGCGGCGTATATTCACTATGGATAACAAACGCATTAGCACGATAGTTTCTGAAGAGTGCTTGGCACATTTTTAAAGAACAGAAGTGAACCTCTGTGCTGATACTTCCCAATGTTGAGACATGGATTCACCACTACACACCAGAATCCAAGCAGCAATCGAGACAGTGAACAGAAGCTGGTTCATCAGCTCCAAAGAAAGTGAGAACGGCGTATCCATTAGTGCTAAAATAACTTTCACATAAATCTTTAACAAAATATTCACCACTAGGTCACCTTGAAATTACGGTGAACTACTCACTCATTAACAGAAACAAAAGACCAAGGTACAGAAGCACGAGTAGTACCTTTATTCAAATTTTATGGAAAGTCTTCCCATATTTGACAAAATAAAGAACCTGAGCGTACAACTTCTGGACATTTTATTTAAGAAAAGGCAAATCATTTTATGACTAATTAAAAGGTTTTTCAAGGATGTTCTGAAGTTATACGCGTTTCAGGGATTTTTAGACCAAGTTTAGTTACTTAAATCATTTTATAACTAATTAAAAGGTTTTTCAAGGATATTTCAGATTACGAGATAGTAGTTACTTTTTCAATTTGCCTATTTTAACATTAACTAAAGGGCGTTCAGTTAGCTTATGTGGTGAGGTAGACGCCGCTCTTCTTTTCTCTGGACTTGGCACCAGCGTCAGAATTTGAAAACGTAACTTATCCCGGTATATATCTCCGGTAGTTACACGATGGATGAAAGAGTCAGTATCCATGTACACGAGCTTCAGATTTTCAAGCCCGTAATACGGCATTAGCACATCATAATGATATCGATACATCAAGGTCTTCGAGATATCCAGCACACACATACATACATATTGTGACTTTGTGGGTTCGTGAAATAACAAGTCGAGGTTACAAACACAAAAACTACACTTTATTTTCCTAGCAATACACCGTTCACCATTACAAATTGCTAGATCACCTAAAACTGTTTATTTTTCAAACACTTCGCTCAACTGTCTGTCGCTTCCGGTAACGATCGGCCCCGAATTTTCCTGAATCTCCACCGGCCATCATTTATTCATCGGCTTCGCGAGTCTGCTGCCTGGGTGACACTATATAGGCTTGTTGAAGACTATCTCCCGCGACGCCATGTGTAATGCAGCCAGATTAGGTCCATACATAGTTCTATCAATAAATGTAGGCTTAGCAACCAGGTTTTCCAATGTCTTCCAATCGGTACAAGTCGTATATTCAGTCGGTATCTGATGTTTTCCATAGTTTTGCCAAACATGGCATTGTTAAAAAGTTTGTAAAGATCCTTCTCGAAACTTTTGTTGCATCTGTTAACCTAATTGTTCTCTTTCCTTAAGTTCCTCTATTCTACCACTTTAACCTAACCTAATATATCCCTTGTTTTTACCTTCTTGATCATTGTTCAAGCTAGTTGATTCTGCTGTTAACATCCGCTCTCTTTTCTTAAGCTGCCCTGTTCTTACCTCCTTAACCTGGGTTAAGGAGCTATCTTTGTCACTGCAAGAGGTATATATGCTGATTAAAGATCTTCATACAGTAAATTTAACCCTTTGTGTATCTGCTTCTCTTTTCCTAATAATTGAGGTTCTTTTGTTGCTAGGGTTTCTTGTTTTTCGTACCTTCTCTATGATTTCAGGAACTCTATTCCACCTTGTTATGTTTTGAGGTCTTATGCTTATATCTTAGACTTTTTGATTAAATCTTTTGATCTGAAAGGCTATGTATATTGGTTATGTTCCTCATCCCTTTTGGTCACAAGGTTAGGTCTTGAGGCATGATCTTAGGGCCTGGGGTTTAAAGGATGTAGGTCTTATAGCTTAAGCTCGCAGGTCTGAAGGTTAAAGGCTGTAGGTTTAGTGGTTAGGTCGTATGGATTCAATGATAGATCTTCGGTCTAGAGTTTAAGGCTGTAGGATCTGGAGGTTACGTATTGAGGTATAATCTGAGGGCTCTAGGGTTAAGAGTTGTAAGCTTCATAGCTAAAGGTTGCTGGTCAGGAGGTTAAAAGCTGTAGGATCCGGAGGTTAGGTATTGAGGTATGATCTTGGAGCTCTAGGTTTAAGAGCTCTAGGTTTCAGAGCTAAAAGTTTGCCAGCTGGAGATATCCTCGTTATTGTTAGAGGTATATTTGCAATGGTCTAGGCGCACAAGTTTTCATGCGGTTTTTAATGCAGATTGATGTCTTCATACTCTTGTGTCTTTTTCAAGCTTTTACCTCCTCTGAGTCGTCTTGTAGTAAGTCGCAACGCTAAACCAATGTTCCAATGATATTTTCACTAGCAAAACACAGCTAGATTACAATAAAGAATGATGAAAGAAGGTAGAAATGAAGGATTGTATTAGGTTAGGTTAGTTTATAATAGGATGACATAGTAAAGCATAAATGTAGGACCGGCCTCGAGATTAACCGCCTTTAATCGCTGGACTAGCAAATTGAACTTCAAAATTATAAGACCATACCTCAGCCCATAAAACATAAATAAAAGACCCTACGGCCTTTATCCTCTAGATTAACAACATTTAGCTATGAACCCTACAACTCTTAACCCTAGAGCTCCAGATCATACCTCAGGACCTACCCTCCAGATCCTACAGTTATTAACCTCCCAGACCTGTGAAAAACCTGCAACTCTTAACACTAGAGCCCCTAGATCATACATAGAGACCTAGCCTATTAATCCTACAGATCTCAACCATCCAGACCAACAGACTTCACCTGTGAAAACTCTTAACCCTAGAGCCTCAGATTATACCACAAGAGCCAATCATTAAATCCTACAGCTATTAACCCCGCATACCTGCAGAACTACCAGTTAAAAACCTGTAACTCTTAACCCTAGAGTCCCAGATCATACCTCAGGACCTACCCTCCAAATCCTACAGTTATTAACCTCCCAGACCAGCAACTTTTACCTGTGAAAAACCTGCAGCTCTTAACACTAGAGCCGCCAGATCATACATAGAGACCTAGCCTCTAAATCCTACGGCTCTCAACCATCCAGACAAACAGACTTCACCTGTGAAAACTCTTAACCCTAGAGCCCAGTATTTACCTAAGAAACCCTGCAACGCTTAACCCTAGAGCCTCAGATCCTAGCTCAAGACAAGCCCTGATCACACCTCAAGACACAACATTATAAGTTACAGCAAATTAAGAGGATTGACTACCTGCCTAAACACTGCCTAAATCCGCTAAACATACAGATTGTGCATGGCCACCATATTGCTCTTTTGGGTCTGTGCTGGAACACTCTCTATTACCCTACTCATTACATTTTCTTATAATGTTCGGCGATCTCTTTGAGGGATTTTAAAATACTGTGCTGGCTTTGAGTCGATTCTGTGACGTCACTGTTGGTCGCGTGCCGGATGAACGTGGTCATGACGTCATCCATGGCATTTGCCAGTTAGAGGTGTGTCTGTGACGTCATTCATGTCGGTATCTTGTAACGACAAAGAGGCGACGTTAATTTGATAACAATCCCTTTGAGGGATTTTAAAACGGTATTATCTACTACTCTGTTATTTTAACTTGCTGTAATTTATGAAATTTGGAATAAATGTAGAACTATTTTGCCTAGGGAACCACAATGTAGTATGCGTTTAGCGAATTTGTTGCAGCACATGTTGCGATGATTGTCATGTTGTTATAGTGCATTTATAGTGCATTTTAGGAGGCATTTTACTAAAATTGTGTATTTCTAAGTGTTTACTTAGTAAATTTTAGTGCCTATTTAAATGCTTATTTTGCCCATTTTTAGTGCCTTTTTGCCTGCCTATTTCACACATTTTTAGTCCCTATAAATCCGCTTCCTAGTGTTGAGCAATCTGAGAGACATTTGATGTACACTGAAACTCCAACATGATGCTTATTATGGGTTTCAAATTCTGGACTCCGACTAATAAGATGCGCTAGCGCGCTCAGCATAGACACCTTGTTACCATTATTCTCACTACACAGAGTGTGCATAAAGGCTTTTCAACATTATAACTTCCTATTAACCGAAAACTATTAAAGTCAGTCCTGTAAACTCTCAACGTTTGTAACACACTGTCGGTACACTTCCATATGTGCGCCGATTGTCGCCCTCAGAACAACTAAGCGATATTCAATTTCTCCCCATTCATTCTGTAGCACTTTGTGGGCAATGCTAGCAACATTATCAGTTATCCTTGTTTTCAAAGTGTTCGTATCTGGTACATGTGTTGCATTTAACCTGTCTTTTACATAACCCAAAAGAAAAAAGTCTAGGGGTGTTATGTCTGGAGATCGCGGTGGCTAGAGTGGTGAACCACCGCGCCCAATCCATCTGTTACGAAATGTGTTATTCAACAACTCTCTGACGTTAAATCCCGAACGTGATGGCGCTCTATCCTGCTGGAATATCATCGTGGGTTGCACATCAATAAGTTGCAGTACAACGTAAAGCTCTAACATGTCCATGTAAGTCCTAGCTCTTATTGAGTTCTCAATAAAAAAGAGGGGATCAATGACATTATCATGCAATAAGTAACACCAAAAATTCACATTTGAGCTATTGTACTCATGCTACATGGCGACATGAGCATTTTGTGAGTCCGTATTCTCACATTATGCCAGTTGACCTTCCCAGAGGTATGGGACGTAGACTCACAGACACGCCGAAGGCATTCGGTATCAACTTATTATCCTGTATACAAATTATCCAGTGCAATAGCAGTATGATGAGAGTAGTCATCCGGCTTCACAGCTTGTGTTATCTGTACTTTATAAGCTACAGATGAAATCGCTTATGAAACACTTTATGCACAAGATGCACTACGAGTAGACTTGGAAGGACTTCTTTAAAATGCTTGCTGCACAATCTCAACGCTCTCTTCTAATATGGATGGACGTCCTGGGCGTAGACAGGAGCTTACACTTCCAGTCCCACTAAACTTTGTGTACCAGTTTTAGCAGTTTTGTGATCACCCGTTCATATTACCTCCTAAACTTCCTCTGAAAGTAATAGGTGGCCATGTCTCCTAAAACGTAACCCATGCAGTAACAATTCAAAGTGGGCCTGAGCGTACCTCACGCTCACATACGCAAGGCAGAGGTATGCGATCACCAAACCGATACGGGGAGGAGATGTGGTCAGATATCAGCACCCTCAGCTGGGAATTTGGCTTTGTAGACCAGGGATCACTATCTAGCGTAGCTCCACAATTTCCTAACGATGGTAAGTGGGCGCCGGTCCTATATCTGGGACTTAAAATCGCAACCCCGTGGGGGGATCTATCTAGAGGGCATCCCGGACGCAGGAAACCAAAGCACACGCTCTAGCCGACTGCTCCTAGCACAGGACGACCATAACTCATGGTATCATAAAATACATTACGTATTTGACGGCGAATTAGATTATATCAGAAACAAACAAAACTTTAAGAGTTTCTCCGTCAACTGTCACAAATCACACTACTCTATCTGTAAAAGTTTTCATTGTATAGGAAGTTGTAATGTTGGAAAGAATTTATGGACACCCTATATTTCCCTCTCTCTTGCACACTATCGTAGAGCGTAACTAGCTTGGCGCTAGTTATAAGGCAATTGAATCGAATTTTCAAAATCTTTTTAAATGATGGAGCTGTTAAATCAAAATTGGAAAAAACATATTCGCCAATTATGTATATTTTAAAATGCTATAATGCTTTATGAATTACCTTTCTTATAGTCCAATGGGACTATCAGTGGCTCATCCATACTGTTGTCAATGTCACATAGGTGAAAAGAAATTCCTTATTTTTACTGTCTTCACCATCTGAGTCTTGCAGATTTATGATAGGCTACAAAATATCGTCACTACTATTTCTTTCTTAAAACCTCTTCTTTATTTTTTGTATATCTTACGACATTTTACCAATCTTGTTGTGTTACCTTGTCAATTTCTTCGTGAATAAGTCGTTCAAATTCAGTCAGTTTAGAAGCATTACTTATGTTTGTAAATCCCCCCATTTTATTTGGGCCCACACCAACTCAATTGGAAAGTAACGACAGTGATATGGGGAGAGGCGGATTACCTCGTGTCCCATTTTAACTGCAAGTTGATCCAGTTGATACAAGTTTTATTGGTTTATAAACGTATGTACTCTTTGCAATAACATCTTTTTGGTTTGTTTGTGAAAATTCAAGGCCCCTTTTTTAAACCATTCAACAATTTCGTTCTTTCAGTATTTTATTTGTAATAATCGAATGGCGCGGCGCATTGTCTGTTATAACAATGCTTTCTTCTTCTAAATGATTTAAGAATATTTTAGGAAACCATTCTTTAAAGGTATCAGCTGTCATCTCTTCATGATAGCCTTGAGGTAGCTTTGGACAGAAACACCCATTTGCTTTCTGGTAGGAACTCTGTGTTAGCAGACTTTACCTGGCAAATGATGAGTCGTCTGGTTTTTCCAACAGGCACCTTTAGGCATTTTTTGGGGGAGACTTGTCAGTTGACTTTAGAATGTGGTTTTTATTTACCCATATCTCGTCTAAGTAAAATATAGTTTCGCATAAGCAGAATGTCTAATTTCGCGCAATTCGCCCAAGAATTTCGAACCTGCTGCAACAATGCCACTCCTCTCCATTCAAAAATTGAGGCCCTTCATTTTTCTTTCCGTACCTGAACCCTAAACCCATCAAAAGTCTGAAAGTGGATGATTTTGGCCCAGTGAAAGACATTTCAGCACAAGTTATTTTCTGTATATTTTTATATTCTTCATGACCATAAAACTCGAACACTGTTCTGCTACAACATTCTTGTCAAAGCCAATTAAATTTGTGACCCTCTTCGGAGAACCAATAATTTTTCTGGACGACACAAATACTTGGGCACCACTGAGATCAGAATTTTTTGCCTCTCCACAAATGCAAGACACATTTTTTCTGAACTACAAGCTTCAGCAGTGAGCTGTCAAGGAGTTTTAAATTTCGAGATAACTTCTGTATCCCTCATTGCTCCATTTTTTGAATAATGTGTAGAGCATGAAAACAATTCTTCGAGCCTGACTTTCCAATACCTGCCCGTTTGACTCGCTACTGAATTCACCGCTAGCAGCAATTGCACCATTTTACTCCTGCTCTACCGCCATTTATAGGACCCAACAAAAACAAAGTTGATCCTAAAAGCTATTGCCCAATAAGTCTGTTATCTCTATTATCTAAAGTGGCAGAATGGCTATTGTTACCTCGTCTTGTTGTACAGCTTGAAGAAATCATACCGTCTACTCAATTTGGAGCAACAGCAGAGGCAGCTGAGAAACTAAATAACTTCTGCATTTAAATCACAAAATGGTGTTCTGAATGGAGAGGGGTAATGAATCCACAGAAATCTCAAATTTTATGTTTCACATATAAAAAAAATGGATTACTTATTATCCTTTAGTTCTTGGAGGAAACGCCATACCCACGCTCAGTCAGTTACCTCGGTCTCATACTGGACAGTAAATTAACCTGGAATTTCCACATCACATATCTTCTCTAAAGACTAACACACCGAATCTCACAAATCAAACACATAATGCAGTCAAAATCGTCTCTTACGATGTCATATAAACGCCATTTGTACAATTCACTGATCAAACCTAATTGGCAATATGGTTACTCCATAAAGGGCTCTGCTGCAGCATCGCAAGTGAAAAGAATCGAAATATTCCAGAACAGATTTCTAAGATTTATCACAGGTGCCCCGTGGTATGTTAGCAACACCACTTTTCTCAGGGATCTGAATATACCAGAAGTGATGAATGTCCTCAGTATAAGATTACATCAGACTACACCAAACTCTTGCCATCATCCAAATCTACTGCTACAAGACATTTTCCTAAACCCTCTTCCACAACCGCAAAATAGAGGAATAAAAAGAAAACGACACAATGACCTGCTCATTTAATATGATGTGTTTGTATTCAGATGAAGTGATTTTTGTTTTGTGATTATAATATGTTTGTTAACATTTATATTTTCATGTTATAAAATTAACTGATGTGAGACAGTTATTGCACAGCATCCTAAAACACGTTTCAAGTGATGTAACATTACTCTTGCGCACAACTATAAGTACCATAATGTATTTGAATACAATAAAGCTTATGGACAGTTAAAAGAGAGAAGTCCCTGCTCTGTCCTCTGTTAGTGAATACTATTTATAAACTATTTTTGAGAATAAACATCTCGAACACCATCATTAGCATAGTACCTTTTATTTGCTGTAACGAAATGAATTTAAAAAATATGATTCCTAAATTAATTATGTTATTTGAATTTATAAACATGCTTGGATATCACTAACTGAATAAATCTATCTTAAATGAACACAAATGGGGAACATAATACCCTAATTACCATATCCTGCCAACTAAATATTTCATTGTAAAATTGAATATGTAAATTGAATATACTAAAAATTGCTTAGGGTTCGGTAATATAATAACTCTGATGTCAGAAATGGGTTCAGAATGAAAAATATTGTATATGCCCATAATGTCTCATATCCCAAATCGATACCCATATCTTGTGAGTTGATAATCATTTAATTATCAAATGAAATGCGTAATTTGAATTTAATAAAATTATAATGTTTGGGTAATATACTGTCTAATAACTGCAATGAATTCTACATGGAAAATAGATGATACTTTACACGTGCTTTTTTAAACACTTAACGTCAATTTAACCGCTTAGTTCACACTGGAGGATAAATGAATGAAATGGGTGAAATGATGCTCAAATGATCCCAATGTTCATAGAATTTAGAGCTACTTGACATCCATATTGCAGGATAAGAGAAAACTCCGGAAAAATCTTTATCCAGATAAATCACCCTGACCAACATTCGAATGTATATAGTGGTTTACGCCCGCATTTACTACATGCTGCACCGCAGGCGGTGACACTGATGATATATCGCATGAAGATGGAGCACCGGTGGAATAAGACGGCGGAGGAAAACCCGTCCCAGTACCGTATTGTCAGCACAAATCTCATTTTGCGCTCGCCTGGGATCGCACTCGGGCCGCCTTTGTGAGAGTCGAGCGGTCTAACCACTGAGCCACGGCATGGCCCCAAGACTCAAATTTGGGACCTCTTGAATGTGAGGCTGACATGCTTACACCATGCTACAGAGGTGGGCTTATATAAATATTGTTATGGTAAATTATTATTAAAGCATTTGATTCACAAATTACTATGTAAAATGCATTACATTGATTGACGACACGTGACGGTAAGCTGTGGCAATATTCTAGGGGGATAGAGTGTGGCAATAGTAGCAATCAAATAGTAGCAGGAGTTTTCGGCTATCATCTTTAAAATGTCAAGTATCTTTGACGATGCGGGCGGCTGCGACAGGGCTTATTCTTCCTTTGAAGTCAGTGAGGCGTGATATTTGGTGAGGTCACGACAAACGCCCAGAGCTAGTTCTAGTAAAGTCTGTTTAGTTAACGCATGTATAGTTCGGCCGCCTCCTTTCACGAACCCTTATAATCGTTTCACAATGCCGGCCTTCCTTCTTCCAGTTCTTTCTGCAAGGTTGCAACCGTTCTCGATACGTCATGTGCCTCACACGAGGTTTCGTCTAAATAAATTATGTCCATTACTGCGAAACTTTCTTACAGTCTATGAGGTTTAAGTTGGCATATTCTCTACTATCCTTGTCTAACACCGAATGCTGTCCTTGTCTAGCACACGTGGGTGGGCCAGCAACCACTGCTTTGTCGTGATTCTTGGGATGTAGACGCTCCCAACCCCATTTCGTTGTGCGTTGATTGAAGATTGTCAGTGGCTTATGAGCTATAGAACTGTGAATTTATTGTTTTGTGGATTTACACGATACACAAAATGTTTTCAGTGTTGCAACATATGGATATAACGTTGAATTATTTTCTTGTAGTTTTAGTTGTGTTTGTGTTGTTTCAAGTTGGATCACGAGGGAAAGTTCTAAAATCAGATTCTAGGGAAACTGTAGTCGAAGTTCACGGTTTCTTCAGTGGTGAATGTGAAGCTTTGAATTGTGGAAAGCCGACTATTTGAGTAACGAGCATCGTTGAGAGAACTGCAGCTGCTACAGGTATTTCTTCTAGTTCTGTCCAATGAATTTTAAAAGAAGACAAAAATGCAGAACCTAGCGGCGGTAGACTGTAAACACGAGGGAAGAAGCGCCCTGATAGATGACCGCGAAAAATAGAAATTGATTCATTCACAGCTGTTGCTAGTAAGCAAACAATCTATTCGCTGTATCATACACAATTTCTGCCTAGTTTGTTGGATATATATGAGGCTTTAAAAACTAAAGATTTACTTAAAGGAAGCATGTGGTCCTTAAGAAAAATTCTTCAAAGGCTGAATTTCAGTTACAGTAAAAATTCGCAAGGAAGACGCTTTTTAATGGAACGAATGGATATTGTTTCTAAAAGATTGAAATTTTTAAGGCGAATAACAATACTGAGATCAACAGATAGGCCTATAGTGTACCCTGACGAAACGTGGGTAAGTATAAACCATCCGAGAAATAAGGCGTGGAAGATTATCGTTGATGAAAATGAAAGTTATTTCCCTCTTAAAACACCAATCAGCGATGGACAGCGATTTATAATTGTACATGCTGGATGTTCAACAAGATTTATTCCTAATGCCTTGCTAAATTTTAAGTCAAATTCGACCAAAGACTACCATGAAGAAATGGATAATAAGATTTTCAAGGATTGGTTTGTTAATAAATTACTACCTAACATCCCGTCTAATAGTGTCATCATTATGGACAATGCCCCTTATAATTCCATAGAAATTAATAAAGCACCCACTTCATCTTCACTCAAATTCCATATGTAGGAATGGCTTCGTAATAGGAATATTGAGTTTGATCCACAAGAAACAAAAGCAGTGCTATACGAATTAAACTGAAAAAAGGTAATTTCAAAGTGTATGAAATAGTCTCGCAGAGGTACACGGTCATACCATAGTACGATTGCCATCTAATCACTGAAATTTTAATGCTATAGAACTTATATGGGCACAAGTGAACAATGATGTTGCAAAACATATTTCATTTAAAACTGTCGATGTAAGAGCCTTGTTTCATAATGCGATTACAAATGTGAGCCCAGAAAACTGGAAAAGGGCGTGTGAGCATGTACAAAATACTGAGCAGTTTTATTGGGAGAAAGACGGTCTGATAGATGAAATTACAGAAAGATTAGTTATAAATTTAGAAGACTCGGAATTAGAAGAAGAAAACGAAGATTCGTTTGAAATTTCTGATTGTGAATCGGGGGATGAGCAACAATCGAACGGAGAAGAGAAGGGGCGCTCCGCCACTGATGCATGTTTGACTGGCCTGTCTGCTTTGCCTGCCACGTCATAAAGTGAGACGGAGACTATTCCTTTATCTTTCTAAAAGGCACACGACTAGTTAAACCTCACAGACTGTAGTTTTGACATTGAGTTTTGAAATTTTAATTTTTGCAGGTTCATTGCATGACCCATTACCAAGATTATTTTTCACCACATATTTATGTGTGTTCAAAACAAGCGCTTGAATTTGCATAGAAAGAGTTCCCGTTATAACTTTGTGTTTTAAGGCTTCTTCACTAACATAACTCGGCCCAGTAACACTTTCGAATTTATTCACATTATTGTCTTCACTTTGATTATGTTCACTTGACTAAAAAGTTATCTACTATTTCATTTGCATTTACTACTGCATTTCCCTCCCATGGTCTCTAATCGAGACACACAACGAACTTCTCCACGTAATGAAACAGATCAACTGGAAGTTGGAACTTTGGCAACTAAGACTCCACCTGGAGTAAACATGGACTGTCATTTCCAGAAAATCAGGGTTGCTATTGGTCTTCAACGACAGTATTCCATTTCTGAATTGTGGAGATAAATTTATGACGGTCATTAGTTGGTGGTAGGGCGCGTTTCCTTTGTGAAGCAGCTGCACTCGCGTTGACTAGACAGACTTTACAGTAAGAACTAACTTCACCCAAACATCCCATTTATCCCCATCATAATTACCCTAAAACTTGACACCTTCTCCAAACGTAACCTCTGCCTTCATTACCCCTCCCGAATAAAAAAACTCACCACCAGTAGAGGGCCTAGCCCTGATCTAGAAAAAGGCAGAAGACCTGCCTCAAGTCTTCTAATGTCAGTCGCTGATTGATATTTGGTGACCTATTTGATATAATTAGTGAAAAGCGTTAAAACACCTGTAAATCAAATATGAGAGCTGACAAACACTTTATTTGACAGCTTAAACATGCTTATTTGTCCGAAACAGGACTACAAAGGTACTGGACGCGAGAAAGGGGAATGGTTAACACATTATTTACACGCTAAATGCTGGCTTCCTTGTGTCCCATAAAATACATAATGACTCTACTATCCACCATTTCTGAGATTATTCACTTAAGAAAACCATAACTGAAGTTTTCAGCTAATCATTACATTTAATTGTAATACAGAATGGTCCAAATGTCGATCCATGTTGCTGAAAACATTGACCAACGTTAATGGCTGTTACATATGTTATTTGTCACATGTTTGTGAACAATATTCAGTGCAGTTCAATCTGTCCCCCAAGCTCTGCACCGATGCTGTAACGCATCTGAAACACAACGAAGGAAATGTGAATTTAATTAAATGAATCGAGACTTTTGGTCCACCCTGTATTTATTCGTATTTATTTTACTTTTCAGCAAATTATTATTTTAAAAATGTATTCGCATTTCAACTGTTTCTTCTCGTGATGTCATGGATGGTGCATGAAATTTCAACATCCGGATAGAGCCACCCATTTCTTAAAGACTATCACTCCACTCTCCTACGTCTTCAATGTAACTACAAGGAAATAGATAATTAAGCTATTTGTGCTAATGTTTATCTCGATTAACATGAAGCAGTGTTTAGAAAGATAAACGCTTGTAAGAGTATTTTGTAGAAACTTTATAAAATAAACAACAGTGAATAGGGAAAGTTGTGTTAATGCATCGCATCAAACTTAGATAAAGAGCTGATATAAAATGAGATTAAAAACATTACGTAAAATGTCTATCAGACACTTGTTCCAGTTTCTGTTTTTAACGTAAATTTGTTTGCCAGCTCGCACCATTACTTTGGTAGTTATTAAGTTAATGTCGGAATTGAAACTGCATATATTACATTAAAAAGCATTTTCTTATGTTTATGCTGTTAGGGCTTTCTCTGCTACATGTTGCCTTTTACTTCCGGAATCCCTATTCAGTCAAGACCTTCAGGAAATAAGTCAAACTCAATTCATGGGAGTAAAAGGTACTAAATGCAACACTCCTAATTTTTTAAGACCTATATTACTATAAACTGAACATATGTTCCATTAGTTTTTTCTTTCATCCTTCTAAATAGATAAGAGATGCTATTAAGACACGAAATTACTTATTTATAGTAAAACCAACATCACTAACACCTTATCTTGGCAATTTTTGAGTTACAAGTATACAAGGTCTATATATCATGAGAAGAGAGGTATTACACTGAATGCATTATATATGACAAAATACATTTATTAAAATAACCATTAATATATACACACATTTGACAGCGCATATGCGGAAGAACAGCATGACATTTCTACAAAACTTCAATAACATATTAAGTAGGCCGTGAACTATCTTGTTGTTACAATTCTAGCGTATAAATAGTTTTAAGATATTTGCAATACTATAATTAGCACATAGATATGTTAAAACCTATCCTGTTATAATTTAAAGGCGAGAGAGAGGGGGAGGTAGTGAGGGAGAAAGAGAGAGAGAGAAAGAGAGAGAGAGAGAAATTCATCTTCTCCTTGGACGGATCTTGGAAAGAAACTTCTGAAATACTCAGAAAGGAGAGAGGTCTAAAGCTATTTTGCAGCTACATTTTGTATTTTTATACTTACGTTCCTATGTTTTCGATCTGCATACACTAATTCACCAAATAGGCTACTTTCTACGTTTCCTATGCTTCCTCCGCCTCCTAAATATCCTCCTAACTTCTTCCTGCTCAAAATCTGGTTCTTCCCATGTTGTATTCAATTCTGCTGGGGGTTCTTCTTCCATAGGTAACGTACCAGCCAGGAAGGCTTCTAAGTCATCTATGCTTAAGAACTCTTGATATGGGGTTTCTCTTGGTGGATTTTCGAAAGGTGAATCCGGCAGCGGTCTTGGAGACCTATAGCCAAATCTCCTTTTGAGGTATTCTAATGGATAAAATGGTGGGGAATCTAAGGGGGATCCTAAAACAGGTGAAAAATGTACTCTTCTGGTTAAATGCTTGACACGCTCTGGTTCCAGAGGAGAAGGCAAAACCATCCTTAAATAATCTCTAGTGTCATCCAAATCAACCAGTTCAGGAGGTGTAATGTCTTCAATATACTCTTCATTTTCAGCTTCCTCTTCTTGGGCCACAGCTTCTACTATTCCTGCTAATACAAATGCAGAATCTGCAGTTTCTGGAGAGAGGCTTCCTTCTCCAAGTCTTGTAAGAGAAAGCCCTCCTCTTTCCGAGGGTGGTGAATAATCCCAAGGCAATAATGAATCCGCGTATGCATCCCCGTATAATCTTCGCATAAGCATGTCCCATCTTCTATCAACTGTAGCTAATGTTTGTTCTTTAGTTGGAGGTGAATGGTACTCAGGCATTTCTTCATCTTCAATTAGTGCTGTTTCAGCTGCCAAACGTTGGAGATCCTCCCATTTCCGATTAAGCTCTTCTTCACTCCGGGGAGGTACCAATGGCCTATAATATGGCTCTTTAAACTTCCATTCATCTGCTGTCTTGTCACCGTACATTTTTCGAAGAACTCTGTCTCGAAGTTTAGCGTACTCTCTCTTTTTATAAGGTCGAGCCAATATTTTAGTAAGGAGTTCCGGGCCCAATGCAGCACAGACCGCTGGTGTCAGTGCTGGCGTCAACAGTGTTCTTCTTCTTTGATTGTGCATATAACGCAGAGCAGCTGCTATTGCATCCTCTTCCTCTTTCTCTGTTTGATCTAAGGTTGCAGCGGCAGTTTCGAAAACTTGGTTAATGACCGCCGCAGCTTCTCCAAGTGATGCGGGAGTTTCGATTGGAGAACAAGGTGCTGGAACAGTGGCTTGCGGCCTTGGAGAACAAGGAGCTGGAGGACTAGCCTGTGGCCTAGGAGAACAAGGTGCTGGAGGACTAGCTTGTGGACTAGGAGAACAAGGTGCTGGAGCAGTGGCTTGTGGCCTTGGGTAACAAGGTGCTGGAGGTCGGGCTTGTGGCCTTGGAGAAAAATGTCCTGGCACAGTGGCTTGTGGGCTTGGTGTATAAGCTGCTGCTGCACCTTCCATGGATAATCGTCTTCCCATTGGTGCCCATTGTCTGTCCTCTTCATAAATTGGAGGAGTCCTTGGTACAGCAATGATTGCCCCTTGTTCTGAAGCTGCCACACTTTCAGGAATAAAGATTCGTTTTATTGGTGAGCCAGGGTCTTGTACCACGGGAATGGCTACCATCCTTTCAGTCTCAACAGCTGGTCTTCTGAGACGGGAAGGTGGACGGATTTGACGCTGAGGAAGAGCAGCTGCAGGGGCTGCAACTATAGGTGAATGTTGAATTGGAACCGCTAAAGTTCTCTCCGGTGATGCCGCTCGAGGCGGGGAAACAACTCTTGCCACTGGTACTGTATATGCAGTTGGTACTTCTGATCTAGGTTTAGGTTGGGGAATTGCTCTTGGACCACTAAGGAGGCGGCTAGTTGCTCCATAACTACCAGGTGGTCTCAAGCCGGTTGTCTTAGGAATTGCTCCTCTTCGGGGAGAAGGATCTCGAGTTCGAGGAGGAGATGGTGGTCTTTTTATTTTGGGCTCTGCCAACCTAGATACGGGCCTGGACATAGCAGATTGTATCTGTGGCAGTCGGGAAGGATTTGCCGCTGTCGAAGCCGGACAAGGAGCCGTTTCTTCAGCAGCCGGACATACACCTGCTGCAGCAGCGGGTCCTCTCACTGAGGGAGGTCGTAAACCACTTGGTCTTCCAATGCGACTCCGGTATCTGCCAGCTTCATCCATGTTGACGGTAATTAATGTTACACTTGTAGTTAGTCAGGCTATACCTGGAACAACCAATCGCAATATTATTTACCAACACTCTTCTTTTTTTTCTGAGGAAATCGTTACTGCTCAGCACCTTTTAGCATCGGTAGTACGAGCAGAAATCTATACGTATCTTTCAATGTGTGAAACTGAAATACATACACACATGTATATAGGAAATATCCCTAGAAAATACATTTAAAATTTGTCCTATAAGAGATTGAATTCAAATCGAGGACAACTTCAAATCCTGTTGAAACAAATACAGAAGCACAATATGCATCTAGGGAAAACAAAATACATAGTTAGGATCGGTGAGCTTACATGTATGGAGGTGAAATTTTTACTTTGTATAAGACGTACTCAGCAGATTAGATTGGATTAGCTGATGGAGGAGACACCTAACACATCAACTTCAACGGATCTTTTGTGCATACATATAGGGGAAAGAATGTGATGTACGGGTATAGGACCGGCTGACGCAGACGGCAGGGACGCGGAGTTCTAAGACTTCACCACCTGACCGGAGGGCACTCAACTACAACTCTCCCAAGGTGGTAGGTGATGTCCAGCACGATCTAGAAAAAACAAATCTGACACTGCCATTAAAAATGGTGGCTATTTAAAATGGTAACATACTGAATAAGGAGTATTATATTACCAGTTATCTGTTTATACCGCACGGCTGACTATAAGGAGAGGTAAACTCTCAGGGAGGATCATCAGGGAGCAGAGGTAAACAGCATGCCACAAAAATATCTAGGAAATGCCTATAAAGCTGCAAGCAACTCCTGTCCACAAACTACAATTTTGACGCAGTAGAGGTACAAGTGTGGTGTAATAATAGATATTATGTCAATAAAGGCTGTGTTATACACACAAACACTAGCTTACAAACAAAATAAGTACAATTTTAATTCTAAATAATTACCCAATATAGAAGTAGCTATATGAACTTAAAAATTTATGCCCTCTACAGTTTTGCAGGCCATAATGTGGCACCATTTGTAGACTACTGCTGCACCTTTGAATTACAACGAAAACAGAAGCAATTGTAAGCAGAATGCCATACGAATAATACTAAAGGACGACCTTTTTACTGTGGTGTACATTTAAATTTAACTTAATTCAATTTATGCCCTCTACAGTTTTGCAGGCCATAATGTGGCACCATTTGTAGACTACTGCTGCACCTTTGAATTACAACGATAACAGAAGCAATTGTAAGCAGAATGCCATACGAATAATACTAAAGGACGACCTTTTTACTGTGGTGTACATTTAAATTTAACTTAATTCAAAACGCCTAATTTTGGCAAAAAGTAAGAAGAAGCATACAAACCTTCATATCCATTGTTATGTATTCACTTTCACATCAAAGCGGTAGTACTAGTGAAAATATGCTTAATGTCAATCTGGTGGACCTATCATCTGCTGAGCCCGCCTAGGCAGCGCGGTGCTAGCATGTCTGCCTCACGTTCAAGAGGTCCCGAGTTTGAATATCTATCAGGATGAGGTACCTGGATAAGGTTTTTCCTGCGGTTTTCCCTTATCCTGAAAGATGAATGTCGGGTAACTCTAATCTCTATGGACCCTGGGCTCATTTGAGCATCAATTCACCTATTCCGTTCATCGTCCGATATGATTGAACGTTGGAGGACGTAAATTACGTAATTTACACACACACACACACACACACACACACACACACACACACACAAAATATATATATATATATATATATATATATATATATATAATGATGTAATCTATAACACCTAACACGATTCAGCCCATGCATCTGTTTTTTTTTTTTTTTTTTTTTTTTTTTTTTTTTTTAATTTTCAGCTTCTGTTTCCTCGAATTTCTTACTTTTTTGTCGGGCGATGGACTTCCAGAAGGGAAATAAATTTTCTTTCCTCAGTCCTTCGTTATGCCACGTTTTTGCAAGAAATTCACCATCTCATTCTTGATAGCATATTTGGGCACTTTTTCAGAAAAGATTCAATGTCCAAAACAAACATTTGGTTGTGGAAGAAACATTTCTTTCAACCACTTCACCCACTTTGGTGGTTCATCGGTCATAGTAATCCCCACTGGTGCTTCCTGCCTTATAGAGCAGTTTCACTGCATTTACAAACTTCTTCCTTCCAGCATGAATTGTAAAAGAATGAATCGAGTGCCTGCATTGTAACCTTCAACAACTTGAAAAACCTCTTTTCAGGTTGCTGTCCGCCCGCCTCGGTAGCGTAGATGGTAGGATGTCTGCCTCACGTTCATGAGGTCCCGAGTTCGAATCTCTGTCAGGGCGAGTTACCTGGATAAGGTTTTTTCCGGGGTTTCCCCTTATCCTGAAAGATGAATGTCGGATATCTCTAAGCTCTATGGACCCCGGGCCTATTTGAGCATCATTTCACCCATTCCATTCATCGTCCGATATGACTAAATGTTGGAGGACGTATGTTACAGAAACAAAGGTTGTTGTCCAACCAAGTTTTCATCTAAACAAGTAATTTTCCACCAGATTTTCGCAAAACTTTAATATTTATACAGGATACCCGTGCAACGTAGAAGTTTAGGTTTCTCAATTAAAATCTTCGTTTGCTTCCACATTTTCTCCACTTGAAGCCAATAGTTCTTAAGACTCTTATCAAAGATATGGTGACCCAAGAAAAATTTATCATGTGCTTAACAATAGGATGGACTTTCTTTGCTTTTCTAATTACTTCCTGTATTTTGCATAATTCCTGAACAACTCCCCGGTTAACACACCTATCAAATTCATCCAAACACTTTTCGATTGTTTTTCGGTGTATTTCTTTTTCCCTGGGTGTTGAATATAAAATAGAATGTACACTTTGCTCCCGAAGTTGTTTACGCTCCTTTCTAATCTTCAGAATGAAATTTTCTGATGCTCCACAATAGCCTGCTGGCCGCACCTGTAACATACGAGGTAGCATGTCTGTCTCACGCAGTGAAAATATAATTGTTCAAATTGTTATTGCCTTTTTAAGAGGTCCCGAGTTTCAGCTCGGTGATTGTGGGTTATTTGGATAAGGTTTCTTCAGGGGTTTCCCCTTATTCTGAAAGATGAATTTCGGGTAACTCCAAGCTCTATGTACCTTGGACTCATTTGAACATCATTTCATTCATCGTCCGACATGACTTAACGTTAGAGGTTTTCCTTTATCCTGAAAGATAAATGTCTGCGAGCTCTAAGCTCTATGTACCCTGGGCTCATTTGAACATCATTTCATTCATCGTCCGATATGATTTAACGTTGGAAGTTTTCCCTTATCCTCAAATATGAAAGTCGGGTAACTCTAAGTCCTATAGACTGTGGACTCAGTTGAGCATCATTTCACTTACTTCATTCATTACCCGATATGAGAACGTTGGAGGACGTGAATTATAAGTAATAATAACATTTACAACATTTAATACTTTTATACATTATATGTATTCCGCTGCCCCCTTTGTTACCTGCTTGAGTGGGATATTTAAAGAATATTTTTGCCTGGATTCTTTGTGACATTTTTCCATTATATTCCAACCGACGAACCTCATTATAGACCACAAGATTACTTTTACGAATGGCCTCTGATGAAAATTCATCCGCAATAATTTACAATAGCTTGGCACTTGTAACAAACAAATGCTCAGAAGCGAGAGCTCCACCACTGATGCTCATGTAAGGAACGATAACAATAGCAATCTCAAGTTCTGTTTATGCAAGCATTGCACACGGAACCAGGTTACTTCCCTCTTCGCCGCACTCCTCACGCCGCAAACACACAGAGCTGGGTCTCTAGCAGTACTTAATACAGAACTGCTGGCATTGTGTTCACTCAAAGTTATTTATCACTGTTTCCAGAGTTTGTCATACTGTAGACACATTGTATATCTACAAAACACAATGAATGGTTGGTACACAAATTTTGCTACCCAAAACAACTAGCTACTGAATTTCGAAACTTTAGGGTGGCAATTTGCTTTTACCTTTTACCGAATACTTTTCATTTCTCAGGAGCACTATATAACCTTAAATCAGCACTGAAAATCAAATTCCGTGCAGTATGCAACTTTGCATGCAACATTGGTATAATAGTGTTATTTCTAAACTACAGCTATATACCTAAATTCCAAACAAAATATAGTTTATAACATACAAACAACTTATTACTTGCATGAAACAGAACTGTTGGTATTGCAGTATTCAGTAATTCGTTCACTTAAAACTCTCTGTTAGTCTTTCCACTGTTCATAAAGTTATATACACTGACAACCAACACACGAAGTCTGCAATTTTCAGTAACTGACTAATGAAGTTTGAAGCTTTACGCTACACTTTTCCTTTAGTCTGCTGTATTGTAATTATATTTACATCCGGGAACAGAACAGTTACTGGGCACTGTAATGTTTAGGTTAGGTAAGTTATGCAGTAAATGTAGTATATTTATGACAGTAAAATTCTCTATTGTAACACTTCCTATAGAAATGATGTCAAAAATTATATTTTCAAATAGACAGATTAATAATATCTTGATATAGCTATAATCCGCAGAGAATGCAAACTAAAAGGCGTGGTGGGTAAATGACAGAGAAGACACATTACTAGAATTATTGTCGTTTACTAAATTGCAAAAATAAATGTTTAAAGATACTCTTGTTTTGCTAATATTTAGACCAATATATTGGTTTCACTAAAATCACGTACATAGAAAACAGTGTAACAGACAGTGTGTGTCCATTATACACCAGAGCCATTTTTCTCAAACTCGAATGCCAGTGTCAGGTCCGTTTCATTTTAGACGGTCCTGTGGTGCATAGGCTTCCTTTGAGAGAGGACTGAGCAATGCTCGATCCAGTAGTGGAGGCTTGAAAGGTAGTCTGAAGGGGCTGAGAGCAAGTTGCGAGGCTCTGCGTCATCTGTCTGACGTCGACAGGAGTCGACCTAGGAGTCAATCTGTAACTTAAACGCGGGAGGGAAAGAGGCAAGGTATAATTTCTGCTCAAAAATTACATGTCGAGATTTCACTTTAAACACCCTCTTTTGATGCTCAAGGAATAAAGAAACCCTTCAAGAACTAGATCAACATTTTTTCTGTGTCTGTTTGTGAATAGCACAATTCAAAAACAAAAATTTGTTGAATATGTAACCAGGCACTGAAGTTCTGCAGTTTTTCAGAAATTAAATAAGTCAGGGTTTTTATTTATGGACGCTCCTTAATTTCTGTGGTTCTCAGCGCACATTCTATAGTGAGCGTGAACCACCGTTTAATTCTGTTCACAGAACCCTTTATCAGATTTGAGGTTCTTTCATGTGCCATAAATGAACGACATGGGACTACCGACTTGACTTCGCTCCCGAAGGAAGCCATGCTAAGAATTTTGAAGACAAGAAAAAAAAATCCATCGCCCTTTTCCGGGATTAAACTGCAACCTTGGGAACCAAGATTAAAATATTACTCCTAGACCACGGAGACGACTTTTTACAAGATACGAAAAGGAAGTTTGAAGAAAAAAAACCCTGCCATTGGAAATTGCAGTTTACATGTAAAATGTTTTATTGTTTTTGAAGTTATACAATAGTTTAATTTATAAAACAATTTAAACGTGTTTAACATACTGAATAATGACTATATATTATAGGAGCATTTAGGAAGATTCGTCCAGTGGACGCGCTGTTATCTGTTTACACCGCATGGCTGACTGTAAGGAGAGGTAGACTCTCAGGGAGGACTATCAGGGAGCAGAGTTAACTTCATTGAAGGCACAAAATAGGCTGCGCTAAGAAGCGGAAAAAAATTGACTTATTTTATTCTGACGTGAAAATTCGGATTCCTGCATATCCGTTTCACTTGCTATATCTGTAGAGCTTCCATTTGTGGCGAGGTGGTCTGAAGGATGGATATCAGCTGATATGTCTGTAGAACTACCGTTGTCATCCCTGGAAACAGTAAGGCAGACTGAGGCATTTGCTTCCTCTTCTTCTGCTGTCCAAACCTACCTTGATTACTATTCTATTTCTTCTTCAATTAGGGCATTTCGATGCCAGTATTGTTATTCTATGGACATAATTTTCATGAGAGGATTTTTCCAATCTTCTTCAGCGTTGTCCTTTAGACATTGTCTGGTTAGTCTTTTAATGCGTTTAAAGTCATAGAGCACACATTTTTTCTACTACTTTTTACTTCGTGACATTCCATATTAGTTCAGTGAGTTCAATGGTAAGATGGCAATCTGCATCCTGGCGTTCCACTTAAATGTGCCACATATTCTTACATTTTTGAAACTAAATCACATTTCCTTTAATATATGTCAGATTGTTTTCTGTCCACAACGGAAAGTAATATTCTCATTTACTACAAAGAATAACTTTTTCACTGTTGGAATTTCATTACGCAATTCATAATACTCTGCGACGACGCACTTATTGAAATCGTCCATTTGCATTTTGAGTTTACAACCCACCGAGGTGACTTTCTTTAAAATTTCCATGTTTGAAGATTATTATTAGAGAGAGTTACTTTGTGATATGATACTATACTGTACTACGGTACCCATGCTCAAACCACAGTTAACTACTAGGTTGACAACTTAAGACGCAGCCTATGGTCAGTCCTCACAACATGTTAGTTCCTGCTATTACCGCATATAAATCTCAAGCTATTTGTACCGAGTAATACAGAACTCCGTGGAGAACCTGGAGACGGCGAAAGCCATTCTGTGGGATCAGAAGATACCATTCTACAGTTACTCCCCACAACGCCCACATGTGGAGCGTAGGATTATCAGAGGCCTGGACTCTGATTGCACACCTGACGACGTCAGGGCGCCTTAAAGGAGGAGCATGTCATCAATGCTCTCTCAGTCGCGCAGCTGCACAAAACCGTCCTGACGGATAGTGGGCCAGTCAAAGTGCACATGCCTTTGTTTCTGGCCCTTGTGGACAAAGTACGAAATGCAAACTTGCAGCCTACCGATACAGTTCGTGAAAGTCGAGCGCTTTCACGGCAAACAGGGACCGGTGCAGTGCCATCGTTGTATGGGCTTCCACCACTCGAGCATAATGTGCGAGCATAAGCTTGCGTGCAGAGCCTCATATGCTGAAGGACTACCCCAAATTTCCTGAAGAGCGTCAGTGTGCGAACTACAAAGAGCAGCACGCTAGTGTATTAAAGGGCTGCCAAACAAGGCAGCGCATAATCGAGAGTCACCACCAGGGGCATCCCGAAACGGCCACTGTCCGCCCAGGGGTGCCTTTCATGGCCGCCCTGAAGAAGGCTGAAAGCACCACGTAGCAAGCAGAAACAAAGGCTGCTACTCCAGCAGCAGAACCTACTGCTGAGGAAAATAAACCTGCCCCCTCAGAAAGCAAGGGGAAAAAGAGTGGAAAGCCAACTTCCTAAAAGAGCGCGAAAGGCGTGAATCAGCCCCTGCTCCGAGAGCCAACAAACCAGACCAGCCTGAGGCCCCTGCCACAGCTGATCCGGCACCGCAGCCAGCGTTGTCGGTGGAGCCTGCTCCTGCAGCAGCCGCGGTGGCACCAGCCAGTCCAGCACCACACCCCGCCATCTTTGGGGGTACCGTGTATCAGGCGGACCTGGACGAGTTTCAGGCCCTCTCCCTGTGGTTCGATGACCTCATACAGCGAACCCTCCCTGCCCTACGCAATTACAAGCTGCAGGTCGAGAACCCCTCGCTGACTCCTATGCAGCAGCACGCCGTAGTGCTGAGAACGCGGGAGGAGCTTTTTCCGGGTTCCGCGAAGTAATGGCTTTCAGACTCGTCCGGAGGCCATTGCAAGCCACACTTTTTTGTAATTTACGTCCTCCAGCGTTGTCATTTCGGACGATGAATGGAACGGGTGAAATGCTGCTCAAATGAACCTAGGGTCCATAGAGCTTAGAGTTACCCGAAATTCGTCTTTCAGGATAAGGGGAAACCCCAGAAAAACCTTATCCAGATAACTCACCCTGACCGAGATTCGAACTCGGGACCTCTTGAACGTGAAGCAGACAAGCAACCACCACGCTACCGTGGCGGGCACGAGCCTCGTTCTGGAACGCGAACGGCATCCGGGGCCATCACCCCAGCGTCCTTGAGTTTGTCCAGTCTTTCGGCATCCATATTCTGATGGTCTGCGAAACCCAACTGAATGCTGCCACAAACTTCTCGCTGCCCAGTTACGTCATCCATCGGTCTGATAGGGTCGGCCGACAGAGTGGCGGCACCACCATCTTCATTAGAAACCACATAACTCACACTCCTTTCCCACTCCCCCCCACTCCAGCACTTGGAAGCCTGTGCCATTTGGTTTGCCACTGGTGGGCTAGAACGCTGCTGCTAGTGGCCTACGATCCTCCTGATGTATGCTTCTACGAGGCGGACTTCAACCTTCTTCTCAACCTACACCCACTGGTAGGCATCACAGGTGATCTCAACGCGAAATATGCCCACTGGCATAGCCGTACATCTAACATCAAGGGGCGCGGGCTCTACCGCCTCATCAGCGGCAGCCCAAACTTAGTCGCGCACGGCCCGAGAGGCTCTACGTTCCATCCTGCCCACGGCAGGCCGGATGTACTCAACATCACGATCACCAAAAACTTTCCATTTCATCTAGAGCTCTCGGCGGTCAAGGAACTGGACTCCGACCATGACCCTGTCTTGGTGGACTCCAACGTTGATAAGCCAGCTCTGTTAAACCCAGACTGGACATACGAGGTCGACTGGGGCGCAGCCGTCCTGAACCTGTACCAGTCCGTAGACCCGTGACCTCGCATCGATTCTATCGATGAGCTGAAAGCGGCAGCCTCGAATATCTCCCAACATATCCTCAATGTGGTACGTGCTCACACATACCGCATTCATACAACCCAGTTCAACCGACGACCATTCCAAATAAGCTCCGGCAGCTGCTTAAAGCTAAAGCAACTGTTCGGAAGCTATGGGAGCGTTTCCGCCACCCCAGGATACAGGAAGTCTACCAGAGGTTCAAGTTCCTGGCAAGAAGGCTGCTTCGTGCCCACCACTCTGCGGCCTGGGAGAACACCATGAAGCGTGTTGACCTCAAAGAGAAGCACCCCTGGCGCATTATCCGTTCCTTACAGAAGGATAAAAATCAGTACCAGCACCCTCTAGTACTTGAGGGAGAGTTGCCTTTGAACCTCAAGAGAAATCAACAAGTTTCGCAGACTACCTAGAGTCTCAGCTCGAGCCACGGAAAGACCCACAGGACGACGAGTTCACCGAGCTCGTGGAGGAGGCGGTGGAATACCTCTACGAGGACCTCTCTCCCCCCGCGATGTGATCTACATTCCCATTGCCACCCCCAGAGAGGTAACAGCCAATATCCGCAGCCTCAAATCCATTAAATCCTCTGGACATGACGGTGTCACGGCACTTATGCTCCGGAACCTTCCTAAAAGAGCCGTGATTCATTTGACACGAATTTACAATGCATGCATTTACCTCCACCACTTTCCAACTTGCTGAAAGAAGGCGAGGGTGGTTTGCATTTTGAAGCCCAGCAGGGATCCACTCTTTCCATCTAGCTACCGCTCCATCAGCCTCCTCCCAATCGTCTCAAAAGTTTTTGAGCGATTGCTCCTGGCTCGCCTGACTCCTCTTTTCGAGTAAATGCACCTCCTACCACATCAACAGTTCGGGTTCCATCGGAGCCACTCCACAACCTTGCAGCTACTGTGAATGGTGGAGAAGGATGCCCTGGATATCCAGGACAACCTTAAAACCGTCGGGGTACTCCTGGACGTGGACAAGTCCTTCGCCACATCGTGGCACCAAGGCTTGCTGTACAAGCTCAAGGAAGCACATCTCCCCTCCCCATACCTCGCCCTGATTAGGAGTTTCTTTAGGGATCGAACCTTCAGGGTGCGGGTTGAAGATAAACTCTCCTTCGTCAGACTCATAGTGGCTGGAGTTCCAGAAGGCGTCCTACTGTCGCCGTCACTCTTTGCTGCCTACATGTCTGACTTCCCAACAGAACCTTGCAATGTCCTGTGCCAATATGCTAACGACATCCTCATCGTGGCACAAAACAATAACGTCCGTTACTGCCTCCCTCCGCTGCAGCGATCACTCCGGGTCATGGGCACGTGGAGTGAAAAGTGGAGGATGACCATTAGCGCACAGAAGAGCTCTGCCCTTCTGCTGGGCAAGGTCCTCCGCTGGCGCCAGGAAGGAGACCTGCGGTTTAGACGGAGAAGAATCCATTGGGTTCGATCCGCCAAATACCTGGGTGTCCGACTGGACCGCGGCCTCACCTTCACTCCACATATCCATGAGAAAATCAGCCTCGGCCACGCTGCGCTCAGGCAGTTGTACCCCATATTCCGGTCAACCATGCCCATTCGCCTTAAACTACGGGTGTATCATGTGATCATCGTGCCACTGATCCTGTATGCATGCAAGGTCTGGGGTTCGGTGGCTCGTACCACCATCCGTAGACTGCAGGCCGTGCAGAACAGGGCACTCAGGATGATTGCGATACCGAACGTATGTTTCCATCTCACATCCTACACCCCATTCTGGCATACCTTACGTTGAGGACGTTGTGCGTGAACGTTCAAGCACATTGTATGCCAAAATCACACCTCACCCTAACCAATTAATTAACACGCTGGAATATGACCACCATGCACCAAGAAGGAGAAAGGGCTATCGCGTCCCTAAGGACGCCCTTGGGAGGTGAGTTCAACCTCTCATCACTTCACTGCCAAACTCCGGCTGTCCCGGCCATACCGGGGCTGGAGTTGACTTGTCGGCTGACCACTGCTGACCACTGACCAGTCCGTCCTTTGTGACCAGAACAAGACCAGAACCTAAAAGTTCCCTCATTTACCACCTGACTTCTCACTTCTGGCCCCGCCACACTGGATAGACCCTGCAAGCAGGCCGCTCCTAGCATGACGGCATCGGGCACTAGCCTCCTTTCTTGATGCTCATCTCAGAACCAGAAGCACTAGCAGAGGTCAACCTAGGTCCATCATCTAACACCGACATAAATGCTTGAGAACTGACAAAATCTATAAGACCGCACGAGTCGACCTGTACTCGTTCATGGCTCATAGCTCATGGACTAATACATAGCATTTTCTGCGAAAGGTCTGAAATATTCTTTAGTCCAAATGGCCTTTGTATAAATTATAAAGATAAGAATTAGACAAAAACTTACACAAAAGTACCCTTGTTATTGGACTGATAAACATGTTCAGAAATCGTTTGGTAATGGTCCGAATTTTCTATACGAATGGCATTTTATTCGTCTTGTCATACATTCTGAAGCTGCTACTTAGCAATGCTTTTCTGAATATTGTTGTAGCTTTTTCTACAATGCGCAAAGCATAACAGAGGTTTCTCTCGATTAGCAAACTATAAAATAAGCTTAAGCAACTGTAGTCTGTGGAAGAGCACATAGGGTAAACCATGTAAAAAAAACACGTCAGCTTTATTCAAGTGATAAGTCGCTGTGCAATTTTCCTTGTGGCATTGCCAAAAGCATGAAATTTTGGATACAATTAGCTATCCGCTTTTCAAAAGTCTGAATATTCCTATAGTTTGCTGAATTATTTTTATACTGACAGGAAACGTGTAATGGGTAATTAATAAAAGTCAAAGGCGCGTGTGCTTTTCCATAGGTATACTGTACATGGAATGTACTGTTATCGGTCTCGCATGGAAACATCAGCATGATGGTACAGTCTGACCTTGAAACACTAACGCCTAACTGCGAGAGGAAACAAATGAATCGCGTTATAATATCACTTGACCTTGTGTCTGCATACTCTTGCTAGGCAATGCTTTATTACTTCGGAAAGTACTACAGATTATTCCTTTAGATGTGGCGTATGACGTAATGTTGCGCAGTAGTTTAGATCGAGTCCACTTGTTCATTTGGAAGAAAAACAGATGTTAGGTTAGTCATGTGCCATCTAACCCACTAGCTTTACCAGCAATCTTACCTCCACCATTGATTCTCGCACATCCGAGCAAGATCATGCGCCACGTCTAACAATAAATCTATGCGTTACGTTGCTTTCGATGTCTGGACAATAAAATTGATGATCGTGCTGTACATCTGACGTCATTCATACTCTCCGTCCAGCTAACTCGTATCGCATGCAGTACCCATGCGGTCCTTAGTAATTAAAATTAGTTTTTCTCGTTTAACAGTGTGGGATAAGATTTCCTAGAATGAGTCGGACATAATACAGTTCATCAGATTACTTGAATGGGAAGTCGTTTATAACTTCTCTTCTTCACAAAATTAATTAAAAATCAGGGAATTTCAAATTTACTACATAGGATCTCCTTTTAATAATCTGAGCATCGCTCTAGCTTACTGTATCTCTTTCTGTACACAAAGAAATGTGTAATGATGAAATAATTATTGACTCTGCCTACTAATATTTATTTTTTCTCTAATGCTTCAATATTTGTATAATAATTTAGATCATTAAACAAAGTACACTATTAAAATGATAAAGAATATTAAGCCTACAATTTGAATTATTTATTCTAAAATATTAGACGTTGTGACTGGAAATCAAGTGTACTTTAAATAATACCTATACTAACTGGATGAATCGTTATATTACATTCAAAATTTCAATCCTGGAAATACACGTTTAGAAACTGGCAGAATTAAAAAAAATTGTCTAGTACGTATCTTTACACGAGCGCGTTTGCGTGTGTTTTGAACACACCTGTGCCCATGAACGCATTTGTAAAAATGAAAATTCGATTAAACAAACTAGGTATTTCAGTTTGGTATCTTTGAAGAATGCAGCACAAGGATTTTCTGTAAGATTTCTACCCTAAGCTACAAGGAATATTGAGAACATACCGTCAAAATTATCTTTAGAATGAAAGTATGGGACTTTATTAGCTTTAAAACACTGAAATCCAACTTGCAATTTCATTACCGTGCAAGATATTCATTACACCACTCTATTCGAATATTTCTTTCACACCTTTTGCGCGCGCTAATTGCTTCTGTTGGTAGTACTGGGAGTCGGAACTTCTGTGTCCTGGCCAGGCAGTTAAAACTGTCTGCTAGCGCCAATCAGCATTGTCGCTGCTAGGCGTGGCTTCCGTATTTAACACCATGTTGCCTGTTTAATTTTGTTTGGACCACGTGGCTACAGTTGCTCGCGCTGGTGAAGATTCTTTTCTATTTTGTACGTGCGTGAATTCCGATTTTTAGTGATTGTAAGTCCTATTATTCTCGCTATTATAATAATATGGCTACTGGTTCATGAAATATGTAAATGGCTGAAATATTTAAAATATGCATTTTCCTCTGCTTGAAATTCCCGCTAAAGAAATGGCAACAGCCCGCTTCCCCCTCCCAATAAATGTTAGAGCCGAAGAACAAGCGGCCGAACTTTTAGTATGTACTTTGAAGGCCAATATATTGTCAGGACAGCTGGGAATGTACGCCGTAAATAAAGCGTGAGTCACTCCAGTCCAACACATTCTTATTTGCCGCCGACAGAATAGTGGAACATTCAACAGTAACGTCACGAAGCAAAAGTCGCGCCTCTTTCCTGCACTGCGCCTATGTTACCAGAGCGTTCAGTCTTATCCTGAAAGACGAATGTCGGGTAACTCTAAGCTCTATGGACCCTGGGCTCATTTGAGCATCATTTCACCCATTCCATTCATCGTCCGATATGACTTAACGTTGGAGGACGTAAAATTCAAAAAAAAAAAAAAAAAAAAAAAAAAAGAGCGTTCAGTTTTTACTTATCTAGAAGAATCTACTTCGACAGTACTCCATGCATGTACCTCCAGATGTTTCGATATGAAACATATTTCTTCCCTGCCCCACTGGTATAAAAGGAGTGCAAAAGCCAGCCTGGGACGTTATGATATGGGATGTCAGATGTACTGTCTACCCACCACAAGAAGGCAAAAGACGAATGAATGGGAGAGGAGTTTGAACTGTTTATCTGCTCTGTTAGTGGATCTGTTTAATTACGTTATACATTCCTCTAGCTTACGTTTTTGTCCTGGGCAGACAATAAGAGAGTCGACAAGCAGTTAGAGCACGGTCGGTGAGATGAGCACCCGAAGTGCAAAATGCTCTACTCTTACAGTCACCCCTTCCTTTTCCCTCCTATCTGGCACGTAAAAAGACAGGTGATCTATGGCGCAGTGGTGGTCATTCGGGTTATGGTTGAGATATCTTATGGCACATAATCAAAATGCATATTTTTGAACACAAGGTTTGGCTAGGATAGCACAAACAAGGTTAATGGCATTAGAAAACATAAGTAAAGGACTTAAAGACAATGCTAGACAACTCATATTGACATGCTCTGAGAAACCGCCCTCTCATCTCTATGCTGACCTTATTAAAACCCTAAGCTCACAAAAACAGTTCTCTAGAATTAGAATATTTGTTATCTTTGTTTTGTTTAATTATACAATAATAGTATGCAGTGTTATTTTCCTTATGCTGCTAAAGACATTTAAATCATTTCTACACTATATTCTAAAAAGTAAGCAACACAGTTTATCTGAAAGTGTATTGAAATTGTTACAGTGTACATCGATAGACAGTGGCGTGCTCATAATAATACTTCCTTAATTTGCACTATTGCTGTCCTTGCTGATTTCTCTTTAAATATTAGTGTTTCAAAGTCCGGTTGCAAATAAATGAATTTATGCGTAGAACAGATTGAAGATGTTCATCCGAAACGCTACTCCACGTCTGAAATTACGCTCAGAACACTTCTAATGGCTCATCTAATACAGTGATCCGTTTTTGTTTCGTATCATGCAGTAAACCTTTCAAAACCGATTTTAAAGATGTGAAATGGAGTAGTTTGTTCTGTTCTTTTCGGCTTTGCCACATTTTTAATTTATCTATAAGTGCCTTCAAACAACCTGTTAAACATATTAATATATTGTGTTCACTTTGAAAACTAAGGCTAAGTTCGTTGAGGTGAAAAGTCAAATCCCTTAGAAAATATAAATCACAATTAAATAATTTAATCTTTAAGTTCCGGGATGGCAATCCCTTAGTTGTTATGAACATGTGAATCTTTATTCGCAGCTCCAATATTCCATGAAACATTTTGCCTCTGCTTTTCCATCTTACCTGGCAGTAGTATGGTGCATCCAAATATTTTGTGTCTCAAATTGTCAAAAGTTTTGAAACAGAACATGAGCTGCAATTAGATTTACAGTTTTAACACAGACTATTTTATTCACAGTGGCTGATTTCACCCCGAGTGCTTCTCGCTGAAAAATTCTCTGACAATTTGTCCTCGCTATAGGCTTAAGCATGAGGCGTATTGAATGGTTCCTTAGAAAGTAGCTCGTAATGTATTCGATATTAATAAGATATATCAAACACTGTGCTTTACGGCCATGAAGAACGAAAAATCAGGGCAGGCCATTCCCGCCTTCCCGCGCAAAACACTGTCACTGCTGACTGAGGGGCGTGACGTCACTGAGAATACAACGCAAGAGCGCTTACACGTGAATGTGCGTAATGCAATATTGTGATTGCACATTATAAGATAAGGCGCTGATGCATGCAAATTCCACAATCCTTGTGATGAAATAAACGAGATGCAGTTGCTTATGAGCTATTGTAGTTATTGGCTGCGTTTTTTGTCGTAACATTATGAAAACCATTGCCGTGTTGCTGAAAGCAAACATGCTTCGTATAAAACTACGAATGTGATTTTCCATTGTTTGCCTTAAGATCAAGAACTACAGCGCAAGTGGGTTTTACGCTGTAAAAGGACTGATCCGGTTAATGTGAATAATGCAAGGATTTGTTCCGATCACTTCCTGCCCGAAAACTATGAACGGGATTTAAAAAACGAGCTGTTAGGTTTGCCGCTGAAAAGAAAATTAAAGGGCGACGCTGTACCGTCATAGAAAATTCGTAATTGGCATGGGGATGTATTTGAGGCGGTAGTAGCAAGTACAAGCAAAACCAATTTGCAGGTAATTATCAGATACACATTCCATTTATGTATTTGTTTCTATGTGTGCACTGAGTTTATTCGCTCCTTTTTTATAAGAAAAGTTTGATGCGTGGAATCAAAGAAGATGAAGATGTATCGTAAAAGAAAAATAATAATAATAATAATAATAATAATAATAATAATAATAATAATAATAATAATAATAATAATAATAATAATAATAATAATAATAATAATAATAATAATAATAATAATAATAATAATAATAATAATAATAATAATAATAATAATAATAATAATAATAATAATAATAATAATAATAATAATAATAATAATAATAATAATAATAATAATAATAATAATAATAATAATAATAATAATAATAATAATAATAATAATAATAATAATAATAATAATAATAATAATAATAATAATAATAATAATAATAATAATAATAATAATAATAATAATAATAATAATAATAATAATAATAATAATAATAATAATAATAATAATAATAATAATAATAATAATAATAATAATAATAATAATAATAATAATAATAATAATAATAATAATAATAATAATAATAATAATAATAATAATAATAATAATAATAATAATAATAATAATAATAATAATAATAATAATAATAATAATAATAATAATAATAATAATAATAATAATAATAATAATAATAATAATAATAATAATAATAATAATAATAATAATAATAATAATAATAATAATAATAATAATAATAATAATAATAATAATAATAATAATAATAATAATAATAATAATAATAATAATAATAATAATAATAATAATAATAATAATAATAATAATAATAATAATAATAATAATAATAATAATAATAATAATAATAATAATAATAATAATAATAATAATAATAATAATAATAATAATAATAATAATAATAATAATAATAATAATAATAATAATAATAATAATAATAATAATAATAATAATAATAATAATAATAAAACTGTTTTTATTAATAGGTAATATCAACAAGAGATCGCCGGTGCGAAGTTTGGACCGTGCGAAAGAGGGCGCTGTCTACTATAGTATGTTTATCTCCCCAAAAAGCAAAATTTGACCCGTCGACCAGCATGGAGGTAGCTCCTGACCACTCTGTTGTTGCTGAAGAGGAAATAATTAGACTAAAGACTCAGATGCAAGCCCTGAAGAAAGAAAACAGTGTTTTGAAACGACAGAACAAGGTACAGAAGTAATATTTTGTAGCTTCCATGGACAAAGTGCTGCGAAGTGTAATGGAGTGATGCAAAACTTAATTTCTATAATAAGTTCCAAGTTTCCCGAAATTCATCACAAAGTGATCTCTCTTAATGTGAGGACAAGAACCTTCATTAGAATTAGGCACTTAAACAAAAGAGCGAAGGCAGAAATAATCAGGAAACTTGCAGCAAAGAAAAATCTTCAATGGGTTGCTTCGTCATTTTCTTGAGCTACACTGATTAAGTACATATGAATAGTAACATGTTTTAAACTCTTAATACAACTGCTAGAAAGAACCTTCATTATAATACACAAGTGGATGTTTATTCCTTCCGATTTTACACGTAGCAGAGCTTAAATAACACATACTGAGGAGCTAGTGTTTAACTCTCGCGGTTGAACTGTATTCTCAGTGACGTCATGCGCGTTAGCCAATGGCAGCGCGACTCTCCGGAATGGCCTACCTGAGTATTCTAGTTGCCTTGCGAAAAATTGCTTGTTCTAAAGTCCCGATCAACATTCGTTGCTTGCTCATGTTGCACAAAGAATCCACCACTGCAATGAAGCCACGCGACTGTAACCGGTTCAGTCTAGCTGTGTCTAGAGAGTAGTGGGGACAAGATGAAGGGTAAATTCACACCTATAGTGCCTTTCTTACCACCCTTGATTTAAAGTGTTAAAGTATCAGTCTGCCAGCAATGAACATTCAAAAGCATTAACCAACGCGAGTTTGTATGTGCAATAAAGGCATAATTAGCACTGACGAGTTTGATCTGCGGATTTGAAGAGTGAAAATAAGTGTAAGTTAGCAATATGCACTTTGGCAGCAAATAAATTTAAGCACAACGTCATAAAACGAAAGGAATAGCCTAATTATTTCTTTAATATTTTTCTCCATTGCGATGAAATAGATGGAATAATAGGCTTTGGTAAGAATAATTTGTATACCTACAAATAAACAAAGCTGTGCCTCCGAAACTTTTTGCCCCTTCTACATCATGTAATCAAGGTACATCTTTGTAGAAATAATTCCACTGCAGATTCTTTTGAAGATACGAGCAGAAAAGAGTAATCGAATATATGATCAGATCACCAGGCCCACTGCATACCCGCCTAGAAATTCCAACTTTCATGACATTGCAAGAAATATATGGATGAAAATACATTTAAAAATTATGAATTGTTGTAAACTTCAAACTTCTAATGACATATACGAGAGCATGATTTACAGATGAACTATAACAACAAACGCTGGGTGGTGCAGAATTTTGTGTGAATACAGTGCACAATTTTCTACTTGTTTGATATGTGAAATACTGTGGAGAAGGTGTCGGACAAAGTCCTCTTGCAAATTTACACAGTTACGACTTCTAGAAAGTTTTCTACCAATAGTTTAGTAAAGCCAAAGACACGGAAATGTATTTTTTAAAGAAAAATAACATTAGAATTTAATAACGTCAAATGCACGATGAACATGTCTTTTGATTGATCAACAAAACACAAGTTTAAGAACAAGTTTTACTTAGTTTTATTTTTTAAAAAAAGTGTGACCATATACGTGAATGAGCCGGGGTATCACACCCATGTAAAAGCATTGCGTTTAAATACAGAAAATAGCAGCTTGCTTACGGGAGACAAAGGCAAGTCTAATATTGCTGTGTTGTCATATTGTTGAATATCTCGCAAGTTTCTGGCGCTACAGCGAACTTCCTTTCAACAATTGAACAATTAAAGAAAAGCGCGAAATTGAGTTTTGTGACAGCAATTGGTTCACTCTATGCACAGCGTCAAAAAGCGTTTATGTATAAAGCGCATTCGCTATGTTGCTTACATCTTAAACTACATTTAGTAAATATTTAATTGAGTTACAAAAACCCGTATAACAAAATCTAATTACGAGTCAAGGGTTATAAAGATGATAGCACTTAAGGTTCCTTCCCATAAAATAAGAAAGTATAGGTAGTTGTAGTAGTAGTAGTAGTAGTAGTAGTAGTAGTAGTAGTAGTAGTAGTAGTAGTAGTAGTAGTAGTAGTAGTAGTAGTTGTTGTTGTTGTTGTTGTTGTTGTTGTTGTTGTAGTTTGTTATTTAACACATTTGAAAATTTATCTTCTATAAATTATGCAACACTTCCTTATGCAATTGCATTGTGAGTTCCTATTTATTACTACATATGTCGATAGTGAACTCCTTAGAATGCTGTACTGCACATGTGCACATTTTTATAAGTACATTAATTTTATATTGAGTAACAAAGCTCTTTATATTGCTACATTACAGCTTTTGTGGCACAAACAAATGGTTTGCAAAATAGCAGCAATGATTTATTGTTTTAGGTAATTGATGGAAATTAATCATTTCTCCACACTAGCCGTATATGGGCTAAGATATTTGATGGATAGAGTCAACATGAAAAATTCAATGCCATGGCCGGGATTTGAACCACGGATCTCCTGGTTTCCGTCCAGTCGCTCTTAACCTTTGAGCTACCATGGCCAACGTGCCTTCCTGACATCAAATTCTCCAGTTGACTCGTATATTTCCCCGGTAGACCACTAGGGGCTCTCGCATCCGAGATACACCGTTTGTGGCGACTTACTATCGTAAGTACTTAAGTCCCAGACTTCATCATTTAACTCTTAATATTTTAGGTAATTGATGGAAATTAATCATTTCTCCACACTAGCCGTATATGGGCTAAGATATTTGATGGATAGAGTCAACATGAAAAATTCAATGCCATGGCCGGGATTTGAACCACGGATCTCCTGGTTTCCGTCCAGCGACTGGACGGAATTACCTAAAATATTAAGAGTTAAATGATGAAGTCTGGGACTTAAGTACTTACGATAGTAAGTCGCCACAAACGGTGTATCTCGGATGCGAGAGCCCCTAGTGGTCTACCGGGGAAATATACGAGTCAACTGGAGAATTTGATGTCAGGAAGGCACGTTGGCCATGGTAGCTCAAAGGTTAAGAGCGACTGGACGGAAACCAGGAGATCCGTGGTTCAAATCCCGGCCATGGCATTGAATTTTTCATGTTGACTCTATCCATCAAATATCTTAGCCCATATACGGCTAGTGTGGAGAAATGATTAATTTCCATCAATTACCTAAAATATTAAGAGTTAAATGATGAAGTCTGGGACTTAAGTACTTACGATAGTAAGTCGCCACAAACGGTGTATCTCGGATGCGAGAGCCCCTAGTGGTCTACCGGGGAAATATACGAGTCAGCTGGAGAATTTGATGTCAGGAAGGCACGTTGGCCATGGTAGCTCAAAGGTTAAGAGCGACTGGACGGAAACCAGGAGATCCGTGGTTCAAATCCCGGCCATGGCATTGAATTTTTCATGTTGACTCTATCCATCAAATATCTTAGCCCATATACGGCTAGTGTGGAGAAATGATTAATTTCCATCAATTACCTAAAATATTAAGAGTTAAATGATGAAGTCTGGGACTTAAGTACTTACGATAGTAAGTCGCCACAAACGGTGTATCTCGGATGCGAGAGCCCCTAGTGGTCTACCGGGGAAATATACGAGTCAACTGGAGAATTTGATGTCAGGAAGGCACGTTGGCCATGGTAGCTCAAAGGTTAAGAGCGACTGGACGGAAACCAGGAGATCCGTGGTTCAAATCCCGGCCATGGCATTGAATTTTTCATGTTGACTCTATCCATCAAATATCTTAGCCCATATACGGCTAGTGTGGAGAAATGATTAATTTCCATCAATTACCTAAAATATTAAGAGTTAAATGATGAAGTCTGGGACTTAAGTACTTACGATAGTAAGTCGCCACAAACGGTGTATCTCGGATGCGAGAGCCCCTAGTGGTCTACCGGGGAAATATACGAGTCAGCTGGAGAATTTGATGTCAGGAAGGCACGTTGGCCATGGTAGCTCAAAGGTTAAGAGCGACTGGACGGAAACCAGGAGATCCGTGGTTCAAATCCCGGCCATGGCATTGAATTTTTCATGTTGACTCTATCCATCAAATATCTTAGCCCATATACGGCTAGTGTGGAGAAATGATTAATTTCCATCAATTACCTAAAATATTAAGAGTTAAATGATGAAGTCTGGGACTTAAGTACTTACGATAGTAAGTCGCCACAAACGGTGTATCTCGGATGCGAGAGCCCCTAGTGGTCTACCGGGGAAATATACGAGTCAACTGGAGAATTTGATGTCAGGAAGGCACGTTGGCCATGGTAGCTCAAAGGTTAAGAGCGACTGGACGGAAACCAGGAGATCCGTGGTTCAAATCCCGGCCATGGCATTGAATTTTTCATGTTGACTCTATCCATCAAATATCTTAGCCCATATACGGCTAGTGTGGAGAAATGATTAATTTCCATCAATTACCTAAAATATTAAGAGTTAAATGATGAAGTCTGGGACTTAAGTACTTACGATAGTAAGTCGCCACAAACGGTGTATCTCGGATGCGAGAGCCCCTAGTGGTCTACCGGGGAAATATACGAGTCAGCTGGAGAATTTGATGTCAGGAAGGCACGTTGGCCATGGTAGCTCAAAGGTTAAGAGCGACTGGACGGAAACCAGGAGATCCGTGGTTCAAATCCCGGCCATGGCATTGAATTTTTCATGTTGACTCTATCCATCAAATATCTTAGCCCATATACGGCTAGTGTGGAGAAATGATTAATTTCCATCAATTACCTAAAATATTAAGAGTTAAATGATGAAGTCTGGGACTTAAGTACTTACGATAGTAAGTCGCCACAAACGGTGTATCTCGGATGCGAGAGCCCCTAGTGGTCTACCGGGGAAATATACGAGTCAACTGGAGAATTTGATGTCAGGAAGGCACGTTGGCCATGGTAGCTCAAAGGTTAAGAGCGACTGGACGGAAACCAGGAGATCCGTGGTTCAAATCCCGGCCATGGCATTGAATTTTTCATGTTGACTCTATCCATCAAATATCTTAGCCCATATACGGCTAGTGTGGAGAAATGATTAATTTCCATCAATTACCTAAAATATTAAGAGTTAAATGATGAAGTCTGGGACTTAAGTACTTACGATAGTAAGTCGCCACAAACGGTGTATCTCGGATGCGAGAGCCCCTAGTGGTCTACCGGGGAAATATACGAGTCAACTGGAGAATTTGATGTCAGGAAGGCACGTTGGCCATGGTAGCTCAAATGTTAAGAGCGACTGGACGGAAACCAGGAGATCCGTGGTTCAAATCCCGGCCATGGCATTGAATTTTTCATGTTGACTCTATCCATCAAATATCTTAGCCCATATACGGCTAGTGTGGAGAAATGATTAATTTCCATCAATTACCTAAAATATTAAGAGTTAAATGATGAAGTCTGGGACTTAAGTACTTACGATAGTAAGTCGCCACAAACGGTGTATCTCGGATGCGAGAGCCCCTAGTGGTCTACCGGGGAAATATACGAGTCAGCTGGAGAATTTGATGTCAGGAAGGCACGTTGGCCATGGTAGCTCAAAGGTTAAGAGCGACTGGACGGAAACCAGGAGATCCGTGGTTCAAATCCCGGCCATGGCATTGAATTTTTCATGTTGACTCTATCCATGATTTATTGTGTTTTGGAAACAGGATTTCTTGGGTAGGGTGGAGAAGACAAAGAACAAACATTAAATTTCTTATAAATTCAACCATTCCAGTTGCTGGTCACTAATTTTTTCTATTTTTACCAGCAGAATGAGATAGAGATAGCCAGAAGCTTACTCTGACAATACTATCGATTAATTCGTTGCTGTTATAAAATCCAGGTCGCAGGCTCAGATCACCAACCTACTGCTCAATCGAACGAGCTATTGCCAGGTTACGTACAACCTAAGTACTTTAGCCTGTGAACAATCTCAGTAGGGTTTAATCTACTTTTTTCAAGTGGAAAAAGGTTTATGGGGTAGCACGGTGCTTCTCTAGATCTGTGTACAGGATGCAAAAATCATTGCACCTAGTGGGTGTGGTTAAAGTCGAACTAAAATTTCATTGGTTGTAGAGAAAGCTTTGAGACCAATCAGCTCTTGGTTGAATTAAATGGAGTTCAGTCTTTTTCGGTTGTATGGATCTGATCCAATGCTATCTCAGGTGCCCAGAGGTCATTCGAGGAACCTCAAATTGCTTATATCGATGTCTTCAGGAGTTCGTAATTTCCAGGAGAGGTAAACAGGGCAGTTTAAGGTGAAAGTTTACGTAGGATTTTACAGCCCTTTAACTGATATCATCGTCCACGTATGGAAAAGTAAGGCTTCCTGTAGTAGTCTCTCGGTAAGGGACAGGCCTAAAGAATAGTGTATAGCATGAACGGGACTATGAGCGCTCGGAAGAGCTATAACTTTCAGGAGAACTAGCGTCGAACCAGAAGTCATCATAGCGTACACTGAGGCAGTTGCCTCCTGCACAGTCGCCGACAGGTTCATTTTCTGATGGCGAAAAACTTGACTTCTGTTCAACTTTACTCCTAAATATGGATTTTCTGCACTCAAGCCTTCGGCCTTGAAACTGCAAGATGTGGCAGTCTGGGGATGTGTGGTTCTTGGTAAGCAATATAGCGGTGGTTTTGCTTGGTTAACGGACATACGCTGGCGCCATTCTGGGAGGAGGTGGAAGTGTATAGAAAATGGGATGAAGGTTCAGAGAACGTGTTTGTGCTTTCAGAGCAGTAGCACGCCATTCACATCTTAGGCCATTCCGCCGTGTGGCTGAGTTGATACATCTGCCATGTACATCTCAAAAGCATGGGGAATTGCAAAGAGCCTTCGGAGACTCTGCCACTTAACTGTGTTTGCGTAGTTTTTCCCGCAAAAACTTCAAAGGTGCCGTGTCTTGAGAAAGCTACGTGGAATGTTGAGAATTATTTGGATAGACAGACAGACAGACACAAATCTGGCAGGCTGTTTGGAACAGCCCGAGGGTGGTCAAATCGTGTACCTGCTCTGGGAAGAGCTTAACCACGTAGTGGCGGGATGTGGATGTTGCAGAATGACGGGTGTAATTTAAGTGGGATTAGTGTAGGGAGGTAGCTTTTTGCTCCTCAGGGAATGAATTTGGATAGTCCCAGTTGCATGTGTTTATATAGGAGACTGGCATGCCAGGGCGCTGACAAGGCCTTCTCGATATCCGAGATACCACAGCAATGACGGAACCTTCCTGGAACCAAGAGCAGCCGTCTCCATTACCAGCAGCAGCAGCAATGAGTGTCTTCTGCGAAATCCAAACTGATTGTTGGGGAAGACTCGAATGCAGTAGCGACAACCAATGTAAGACGAATCTCTCGAATATCTTCAAGAAGGTAGAAAGGAGGCTTATGGATTGGTAGCTGAATGGCTTGCCCAGGTTCTATTCGGGCTTCAACATGCGAATCACAGAGGCTTCTCTCCACCTACGGGAAAAGTGTACCAGTGTAAGACGCATATTGAACACCTTCATCAGGAACAACATGGTGTAAGAGAACCTGGTGGATCATGAGGGGTGCTAGCCCGTCAGAGCCCACCACCCTTTTAGGTTTCAGGCACTGAGTGTGCCCTGGAGATCACTTGGACCAATCACAAGGCGCCATTCTGCTTTGATGCGGACTTGGAAATAATCGACAACCTCCCAATGAATCTCCCGTAGACCTGAGGGTCTTCACTTGGAGTCACGGTACCTTCAAAGTAGTCCCGAATACATTTGTTTTAGCTTGAGTATTATAGACCAAGGTCTGGAGCAGCATATTTTATTTACACTATTAATCATGACCTCCTGGTCGCTGGCCCTCTCCAGTACAATGAAATAGAGGGGGATGGGTAGTGGGCCTGTTTAGTCATGTACAGGTGACTTGGTAATTTATCAGGCGAGGTTTGACTACCTGGCGGCGTATTATTGGGTGGTAGGCATAAAACTCAGCAATTGCTTTTGCTTGCACTCTAGCAAATGATCGAAGCAAAAGCAATTGCTATAAATTGTATGCATAAAGCACGTGCTTTTGCTTGAAAACATGTACTACTCATACCTAGCAATTGCTTCCTGCCTACCAGGCCACTGCTAGTGATAACTTTCTTAGCGCGCATGCGCATATTTCGCTACGTCATGAAAGCAGACGAACTGTACGTAGTTTGTATCAGTTTGTATACACGTATTATGCCTATTGGTGCGTGCTTTTGAATCAGTTACTTGTTTTGTTAAAATCTGCAATATGTCCTCAGATAGTTCTGATACGGAAGCAGACAACGAGTTTAATAACGTGTTTGTTAGCGTAATTAAAAACAAGGCAGTGTTGTTAAACAAATCCCAAGTTCCCAAAATAAAACAAGAAAAGGAGATAGCGATTGGACAGGCAATCACGGAAATTAAGCAACTTTGTGCTAAAAGAATGGAGTCAAAACAAATCACAAAGAAAATTAGTAATATGAAAGCTATAGTTAAAAAGAAGACGGACGCGAAGGAAACAGGAAACAAAAAGATTAAACTGAATCATTGGCAGCAACAACTATTTTCGCTGATGTCATCAGATAATAATCCAACCTTAAACAAGATTCCAGGTGAGATTTTGAAATAAATAATTTTCCTCATATAATAAATGCATTTCGATTTATGTTGCGTACTCTATAAAATTTCGAAGTTAAGGAAGGACATTTTGCAGTATTTCATTCTTTTCTGTGGTACAGGTGCATGTGAGGGAGGTGTGCCAGGGAAAGAGGGTCCTTCTTTAACACCAGTAGTATCACAAAGCAGGCCCGAGAGACCTACAAAACGTCAGTGCATGTGTGATTTTAAAACTGAGGAAAGTAAAGGTCTGTCCACCCCCGAGTACCAGAGGCTACTGATCAGTGAACAGCTAAAGTTAACAAGATTACAAATTGACTATTTTTTTTAAAAAAACTAGAACTTCTGAAAAACAAGAATAACTAGCTTGGCTACCGTGCTAGGGGCCCCATGTTCGATTCCCGGCGGTGGGGTGGGGATTTTTCTCTGACCAAGATAATTCCCCATCTTCCCCAGAGTCTGGAAGTATGAATGAGAGTGTGAATGTGTGCGTGATGTAATGATTAAAAAAATCAAAGATAACGAGTTAACACCTTCGGTATGTTCCAAAAGAGAACGGCCGCCGATATGACCATAGTAGTTAAAAGCATAAAGGTATAAATGGAACAAGCAAAAAAAAAAAAAGGCCATTAAAGGTGCCATATTGTTACACTTTATTTAAATATATATATATGTACAACATTTTCAGACATTGGAATTAAGGTCTTTCTGTTTTAACTGAATAATTGATTTACACATTATATATAATTTCAGCAATTTCACTTCGTCTTCTCAACCCTTCTGTACGTCTTGCACGATCGTCGCCAACATTTTCAGCGCCATTTACATTTTCAAAATCACCTGCATCAGCATCAAGGTCGTTGAAATCATCATAATCATCAATCAATTACTTAGCCACATTATGTAGAATGAAACAACTTTGTATAAGTGTTGGTGTGTGTACTAAATTGAGTCTTACCCCGTAATGAAGAATTGAAAATCTTTTAACTGTCCAAATCAGCGCTCAATTATACCGCGTTGTACCTTTAAGAGTTTATTAAATGCAATTTCTTGTGGTGTAACAGGATTGCGATAAGGAATCATTAACCAAGGTGCCACTCTGTAACCCTCATCTGCTATCTTATACTTCTCTTCATTACTGCACATGGTGCACTGTTACGCCATATGCGTGAGTCATGCACTGACCCAGACCACTGAATATCAACGCTGGTGAAACATTCCTCGGCATTGCATGTAGCTTGCACATTTGTGGAAGCATAACCTTTGCGGTTAATGTATTCATCTCCGTGATTATTTGATTTTGGAATCTTTACGTGTGTACAGTCGAGAACACCAACTGCAGATGGGAAATGATACTTCCTCTACCACTGAAGTTTAGTATGGTGCATATTCTGTTGATCCGAAGGAAACGACATCCAAAAATGAATTTTTTCAACTATTTTGCTTGCTACGTATGTGACAGTTCTTGACACTGTACTCTGGTGTATACCCATGTCTTCTCCAGCTCCAACCTGGAAACCCGGGTCTCCTTAAAAAAAGTCCTTATTTTCTGCTGACCACTCAAAGCTCTGCCACGCGTTTCGTTATTTTCTCCCACAAAATAATCATTTAACCACGTAACATTTTCACTGCTAAATCTATATAACTTTTTGAAAGCCCGATCCTCGGGGTTCCTCCTTTGTCTGTAGACCTTTCTTTCCCGAATATTCATAAACGCAGCCATTTCTGCTTCCGATAAACCTTTTGCTAAGCTAGCGAAGTCAGCATTGAGGAAGACTTCAGTTTTTCATAGCAATTGCTATGGAGTAAAAGCAATTCCTATGTGTTATGCATACCATTTCTAGCAATTGCTACTCGTCATAGCTTTTGCTTAACCTGGCCTACATTATCTAGCTTCATGTAAAAAGTCACAGTCTTCAGGTTCACATCATTCAGGTAGTGCATCGAAATTCAGAGCTAACTTGTACATCGGCAAACTCGGTATTTCTCTCCAGTTATCACCAGATTTTGCTTTCAGAAAATTGTCCACATCTGTTTTCTTTGCATCCGTAAAGCTCTCAATTTATCAAATATAGGAGGTTCAAACAATTGTTACATGGTTGTTTCTCGTTCCAGTATTGTGAATTTTTTTTATGGATCATCACACTTATACGTTGGCTCCATCTTTACTCTGACGAGGGGCTTCCCGTTTACAATACATTTCCTCAAAATTATCCTTTTCATATCCTTTATTCCATCCAATTTTCTGAATTGTTTAGCAAGAATTTTGTAATATCTGACAGCCCAGTCTTTCCCTAGTGATCTTGCTTTTCCCATAGATTTATAAACTTCTCTATATTCTTTAGGAGTGAGAATGTCGGAGCATTTTCTGAGGGCCTTCTTTACAACTCCAAACAAGTAATCTGCAGGTAAATAAGAATGTTCTCTAACAGGAAATATTGCTGTAATGTTTCTGAGATGTGAAGGAGGTTTCTTTTGGAGCCAATAAACCAGAGCATGAATTATGTGCATGTTTTTATTTTGGCCTGCGCAGCCATCAGCGATAAGCTGATCGAGTCCTCAAAATGAGCTTCCTCCAGACAAGAAAGTACACCCGACGTCACCTCGTTTGCTCCTCTGCCACCTTCAGTCTCATTTCATTTAAAGAATGTAGCATTGTTATTGCTGATGTCAGTGACACATACCGCATAAAACGATATTTGGCGGGAGTAGTATGATTCGCCAATTGATAACTTTGGAAGGGGTTGTACCTGTTGCAAATCGAAGCAGAAACTTTTTATATCAGCAGAACATTCCCTCATTAATTTGTGGAAGATTTTGGAACGAAGTTTGTGTGCTCCCAAATCAGCCAGCAAGTGATTTTTCCCTTGAATATCTGTTGCATTTTTAATTTTAAATGCCATGCGAGCACAGTAACTACATGCGTCAGTGGCAGGTGACCCGTGATATATTGAGGTAATTGTACTGTAAAATTCAAATTTTTTATTCTTAATGCCTTTAAATAGCATAATTGTAATCTGAAAATATAATTTTTCATTCTGACCTATTATGTTTACCCGTGATAAATGTCATCATGTGTCATTGACACTAATTTTGTTCTACTTACCCAAAAGTGTACGTATGATGCTGACAATTATTTAAAATATTAATTAAATGTAAAATATACAGAAAAAATAATTTGAAAAGCCCAGTTTGATTTCCCCTCTATAATTTTATTGACTAAATGGTTCAAAACGTATTATGTTCAGTAGATCGGTTCAAAACGTATAAGTTGACAATTTCAAAATGGCAAATAAGGCTACTTAATGAAAAGCCAATTTTTGATTTTGAGGATTCCCAAACATTGTCCCAGCATTTACACCCTGACATCTGAATCGTGCAGATAGCTTTTCTTGTTCGGAAGTAAAACGTTTTTCTTCATTTCTGAAAAATTTACCTTCGTGCACTTAATACGTTTTGGAACAATGCTCCTTTTTCTACAGATATCACAATATTTAGAGTGAAATAATTACAGATTGCGAACTTTCAAACATCAGCTAGAAGAAAGGACTCAATTTAATGTAACTACGACGGTGATGATTTACATATAAGGGCACTAAAAAAACCAAGTCATGGCTACAGCTAGAGATAAATTTAACTGTAATTTATAAAAATAAAATGGCAAATAACTTATGCACAATTAGGAAAAAGCAATAAAATTATAAATAACAATAAAACTGCAAAAGGTATAAGAAGCTGTTTTAAATTCTATAACTTAGCATGATGGAAAACTGACTGACCACGACCTTCCTCAGGTGTTCTTCTAAGGTCTCTATCTATCTCTGCACCATGCCGTGCGACTGTACAAGTAGAGGTGTTGTGCGGGTCTTGTTAACCTCAAGTCTTTCCAGTGTCTCCTTCATCACGCGAGACTCAAAATTGGTGCCCTGGTCGCTGTGGATCTCTAACGGGACCCCAAAACAGTAGAAAACCATTGCGCCATGAGGCAATTTGTAATGTCTTCACCTCCTGGTTAGAGATGGCATACACCTCCGGCCACTTGGTGAAGTAGTCTATGGCCACCATTAGGTACTTGTTACCTCGGTCGGACACTGGGAATGGTCCAGCTATTTCGACAGCGATGAGTTCGAATGGCGCTCCGACGTTGTACTACTGCATGCGATCCCGGCTCCTAGTTTGAGGGCCGCGATTCGCCGCGCACACGTGACATTGACGGCACTATCTCCCCGCGTGTGCTCGTAAACTCAGCTGGTAGTAGTGCTGTCAGAGTTTGTCGATCGTTCGGTTTGCTCCCAGGTGTGCTCCTGAAGTACCGGTGTGCACTTTCTCCAAGACTTCCGGGAACTTACTCCGGGGAAGTACTAAGTGCTTTCTCTGCGTCCTCCCATCGGGTGATTCCCATACCCGGAACAGCACGTCCTCTTTGGTCCTCAGTTTGGTATTGTAATCCCAGTTCGGTATTGTCCCTGCCTCCACTTCCCTCAAGAGTGGCCCCAAGCCGACGCCCGCCAGCTGCTCCCTCCTCAAGCCTGCGCTATCCCAACCAACCGCAGGCACTCTCGTAACCACTCTGACAGCTACGGCACGCTCTTTCTATTCCACTCTTGTGCATTGGCCACACTTTTCTGGGCAGAATCTTCGGAACATTGCGTCTGCGTTGGCGTAGCTCTTCCCTCTACGATATTCGGAGGTGAAGTCGAGCTCTTGCAGCCTCTGGGTCCAAAAGGGTGTCTGGTCCTCCAGGTTTCTAAAGCTAAGTAGGCAGGTTAGGGCGCAGTGGTCTGTCCTCAGGTGGAATGGCTGAACGTACAGATACTTGTGGAAGTGCTCCAAGGTGTTCACTACCGCCAGCAGCTCTCGCCGGGTGAAGCAGTAGTTCTTCTCTTCCTTGGACAGCATTTTGCTGTAGTAGGCTATTACCCGTTCGCGGCCGTCCTGAACTTGGGATAGGACGCCTCCAATGCATTGGTCGCTGGCGTCGGTGTCCACAATGAAGGCGTAGTCTGGTTGCGGGAATCCCAAAATAGGAGTACTGCAAAGTGTCTACTTCAGCTGCTGAAAAGCGTCTTCGGCGTCCTCCGTGCATATATAAGGCCGGTATTCTTCTTTCAGGTGGGTGACAGTCTTGGCGATGCTGGAGAAGCCCTTTATGAAGAAGCGGTACTAACGCACAGTGCCAGAAAACTGCGGAATTCTTGCTTATCTCGCAGGCGAGGCCAATCTCCTATGGCCTGTGTCCTCTTCGGGTCTGTGGGCACTCCACTTGGTAAGACTATGTAGCCCAAGTAGTTGATTTCCTTGCGGAAGAGCTAGCATTTTTCACGTTCAGCTTCAGGTTGGTCTCCTGCAGTCTCTGTAGCACCTTGCTCACATCGAGATGGTCTTGGGACGATTTTCCAACGACCATGATGTCCAGGTATAGCAAGCAGGCGTCCTAAGTCCATCCTCTCATTACTGCCTTCATGAGGCGTTGGAAGGTTGCTGTTGCTTTACAGAGCTCAAAGGGCATAACTGGAAGTGCCAAAGCCTTTGGCCTTTTTTGTAATTTACGTCGGCCCCAACGTTAAGTTATATCGGATGGTGAATGCATTGGGTGAAATGATGCCAAAATGAGTCCAGGGTCCATGGAGATTAGAGTTACCCGACATTCGTATTGAAGGATAAGGGAAGACCCCGGAAAAAACCTTATCTAGGTAACTCACCCTGATCGAGATTCGAACTCGGGACCTCTTGAACGTGAGGCAGACATGCTACCATCTACGCTACCGAGGCGGGCAAAGCCTTTGTTCTGTCGATAATGCAGCCTTCACATTATCTGCGCACCACCAAGCGTGTCCAGGGGTCGTCAGTCCGGGTAAGGGGAAGCAGTCCTTTCTAGACACAGCTTTCAGCATCCTGTAGTCCACACAGAAGCGCAGCTCGCCGCCCTTCTTGTTCACCAAGACTACAGGGGTACACCAAGGGCTGTCGGACTCTTGATTACTCCCCTGGATCTCATGTCTTCCAGCATGTCCCGTACCGCTGCTTATTTTGCCAGCGGAACGCGTCTGGTTGGTTGCCGAATAGGCCTGGCATCTCCGCTATCGATGCGGTGAAGCTCTTGGTCCATGCCACCGTAGTCGCAGATCGGGCACGTCTCCGGACGGGGTTGAGGGAAGCCATTAATATTCCTGCGTACTAGCTAGCATAGCTAGTAGAAGGTGTGCTAAATCACCAGGCGGCCCCACCGAGGTCATATCGGTAGTCTTCTCATTTTGGGGTTGGCGTGCGTAAGTGGCGTATCCCCTTCCATCCCATTTTGAGTTCACAGGACCAGATGGGGGGCTTGTTAGTCTCTAGGTCGTGCCTTAGGGAAAGCCCCACGGAGGCGCCGGGCGCCCTTTTGGGACAGCTCGGTAACTACCTGGTCGAAGGAGGCCCAGGTCCTTGGTCCTACGGGTCCAGGAGCAATGGGAGTAGAATCTATGGCATTAACCATTAACCCGTTATCTTGGCTAAAGATATCCTGGTATCGTCTCAGCAGCTGTCCAACCTTCTCTAGCTGTTCTGCGGTCAGTAAGCCTTACAGCCGGGTCCCCAGGTGTTGTGTCGGCACTGGCTCCTCGGGCTTGTCGATTGACGTTACACTGGTAACAGGCTTGCACGTCCCCAACTCCGTACCGACCTGGAATAATTGATCGGTGTCTGTTGTGTGTAGCAGCCTAACCGGTACCTCCTCTTGGTACGGCAACAATTTCCTGGTTACACATTCCGTGCATAGGTGTCTTCCGGTCCAGCTTCATATTCTTTGTCCGCTGGCCTTCTAGTCGCGCCGTCACCACCACCTCGCTTCTCGCGGAGACAAACACGTCTTCTCTCAGAATGACCCTGCAGAATCAAAGGAGTTCTTTGGGTGCAAGAGCATCGCCTCTTCTCAATTGAGCCGTAGGAACTTGCTGTCGAAGTCGACCGTCGGCTCGTGGCTCCTGAGGTCATCCAGTCCCAGGATCGCCTCCTAAGCCAACTCCGCGACGAACACCCACAAACGTACGGCACTCCGCCCGAAGTGAACTGCAACCGAAACTTTCTCTCCAAGGGCAAGGTAAGCCCGATGCCGTCACTAGCTGGTATGGGCGGCTTGGTTTTCTCGGCGGCAAACACCTGGCTACGTCAGATCTGTTGACGGTCACGGCTGCCTCTGTGTACATAAGCACGCGGCACGGTTCCCATCTCACCCAACCGTCCACGATTAGGCTGTCATCCATACGTCGGATGACGGCGCGCAGTGTCACTCGAGAGGATGGTGGTGATGGCATTGACGTACACGTCACCACGCCGACCTTTAATCGTTTTACGGCTGCTCATTATGGTGTGGGCAGTCTTTCTCCAGGTGCCCCGGCTGCTCACACACCCAACACACGCCATTTGGTCTTCACCGGCGTCCCTCGGCTGGTCTTGGGTCTGCATTGCAACGGATAACCCTTATACTCGAGATCGGGGTAGCCGTTACCTAGCGGCTTCCATCCTCAATGGGGCCATTAGCATCTCGTGGATGATTTTGTAGTTGCCGAGCATTAGGCGCTGACGTATCTCAGCATCGCGTACCCCGTCGACGAAGGTATAAGCTGCTTCTCGGGATAGGAATTCGGATGGGAGGTCAACCAAGACTTTGCTGGCCAGCTGTTCGATTGCCAGGGTGAACTCATGCAGTGTCTCCCCTGGCTGCTGAGTCCCACTTTTCGAAAGTTCAAAAGAATGATACGAAGAAGAAAACTTTCGATACAATAAATAAAATTATTCCTCATGCTGTGGTAGGCTGCGGCCAAACGGTGGTTTCCGAACCGGTTCTCCAGGATCTCCCAGATGTCCTTGGGCGTTGCTGCTGTCTGGTCGGCGTTCAGCACCTCTGCGGCCCGTCCCTGGAGACTGGCTGTTAGCTGTGCGGCGTTTTCCTCTGGCGACCACTTGTTGTGCCTGGCCATTGTGTTGAATTGATGGCGGAAGACTTCAAAAGTTGACGTGCTGTCGTACTTAGGTACTTTGACGCGCGCACATGTGTGGCGTCCCGGCGCGTCCGCTTTCAGATTCTTTAGTCTTCTGCCAACGATGTCCACCATGTCGTTCAGGGACTTGGCCTTCCCCTCTAAGTCGTTAATGTGGTTCGCCAGGTCTTCGACGTGCTCACCCAACTCCGTGACGTGCTCTTTCACGCCGGACAACTACTTTTCATATTTGGCGGCGAGTGGCTCGTTTGCAGCCTTCATTTCTGTGGCTAATTCGGCCTTCATTTCGGTCATCTTTACGGCCAGGTTTTTATTTGTGGTTTCCATCTTCGCGGCCAGGTTGTTGTTTGCCGTCTTCATTTCCGTGGCCAGGCTGTCATTCGCCGCCTTCACTTCTTTCAGCTCTGCGGCCAGGTTGTTATTTGTCGTTTCCATCTTAGCAACCAAGTTGTAATTTGCCGCTTCCGTCTTCGCAGCGAGGGTGTCATTGGCTGTTCTCATTTCTTTCAGCTCCTCTAAGATCTTGGCCAATGCAGCTTCCATCGTCGTATGCCATTCGTTGTTTCGCAGAATTAAAACTCTTGTTTCCAGAAATTTAAATTGCTCTTTATTTCAGTAAAGGCCGCTGTGTACCCCTTACAGCAGCAAAATGACGTAACATACACAAACGCAGTCTTAAATGTCGTCTCGTTCTCAGCTTCACGTAAACAAACCAAAGAAATCACTGCGGTACACTTCAAATGTCTACACAGTCACAGTTGTACAACTAACAACTCAATTAACAACTGACTCTGCTGTAACACCTTGCGGGCTTATACCTCCAGTCATAGTTCTAGAATTCAGTCGATCGCTCGCGGCACAGCGAGATAAAGACGGAACTATTCAGACATCTCTCTGACTCTTTCTCTCTTTGTTGCTTTCTCTCTTTCGGCATGCATTAAGCGCTCGCCCACGCTACGGTTGCGGCTTGCGGTAGCGGCACAACAATGCTTCGGTTACACTATGTATGAAGAAAGATGAGAAATAAATGTTCTATTTTATTCTGCTTAATAATTTATTTGTGAATATTTTGGACTACCGTTATAAAGTTCTGCCTCACTCTTTTTTTTCCGCAATTTAATTCAAAAAGCTTCCCTAGATATTTTATAGGAAGGTGTTTCTAAGTTGAGGAACGGTAAATGGGATCTCTCTTTTTTTTATTAATGTTCTAATTATAAAATTGCTGCCTGCCTTTCTTTCAGCTTTTATAAAACCTAGTTGTAAAGGTAGGAATTTTCCTTTTTTCTCTGCCCAATCTTGTAAACTTTTGCTAACACTTGTGAAGATTTTGCAAATTATTGAAAGCAAACTAACTCCATTGTATTTTGTGGGATTTCGAATTCCCTTACCTTTGTATATTCGCGTTACTATTCCAATTCTCCAATTTGTGGGTAATTTACCACCTTCGAAGATTAAGTAGTTCAGTATATGCACTAGTATTTTTGATCTACTGAGGTCCTCTGACCAGGCTCTCCAAAATTTGTTTGTGATTCCATCTATTCCACATTACTTATTAGCTTTTAAATTCTTAATTTTCTTTAATATTTCATTCAAAGTTATTTAGTTATCCAACATATTTATTTTCAATGCATCTTTACTTATCAAGTTGGGATGTAAAATCAAAATTTTAATCCCCAAAAATCCCTGAAACAAATAACACCATGATGCTGGTGATATAATATTAGTTCTCCTCCACTTTTTTTAACTTTACTTATCATTGCCCAAATGATTTCTCATCATTTCATTTTGCATCCTCACTTAACTTCTGGTATACCGTTTCTCCCCACTCATTTCTTTTCGCTTCTAGTAATAACCTATATCTGAGTATTTCTACTGGATAATTTTCCCTCTCTGTTTAATCCCGTTTGTTTCCAACGCTTTCGCTCAGTACCCTTCTCTTAGTATGTAAATTTTCTTTATCAATCCAATTATAATTGACTTTATGCCTGCTCTCCGTCACTGTCATTTCGTTTCCAGCTTTTTAAATTGCTTCCAATAAACTAAAAATACATTCTTCTATATTTTTTATCCTATAGCCAATTCTTAGGATTGTTTTCTTTTAACCGTTCTACTTCTTGATTTAGTTTTGCATAAAACCGTTTTGCTCTATCATTTCTTCATTTGCAAAAATCTAATTTTATACCTAAACTAAATTCTTTATGCCTAATATTCTGAACTCTATTTTGAATGGAAATTACTTGCTTGTACATATTGCATTCATAATTTCAAAATTTGCTCTGTAGCTATCTAGACCTATTAAATATAATATATAGCCTATGACACTTTGACCGTTTTTATTTGCAAAATTAAGCACACCATTCACTTTCACACCATTACACATCGAGAGTTTATTCTCTTCGCAAAACGCAATTAGCTTTTTATCCTCATTGTTAAATACTTTGGCACTGTTACTGTGTATTTCCAGATTTACTTCCTTTATATCAAAACCATTAAAATGTACCCTAATTTGTTTCTCAGCTACTTTTGCATTAAAGTTCCCTATTCATATTATTTCTATCCCTACACATTTGTCTCGTAGTTCTTCTACGTTCTGTCTCAGATTAATAAACATGTTTGAGTCATAACAACTGGAGTAAGTAGATCGATTATAAACAATGTCCACACATGTTTTACACTTCTTTTGAATAGATCACTAAAAGTACATATGAACAATTTATCACTTCCTAGATCATTTTCAACTATGATTTCAAGCCTCCTAATTGATTAAAAATCAGCCCTAAACTCCCAAACACTCGGTCTTTGATTTTAATTTTCACCCCTTTTCTCAAAAGGTAATCATAGTCAGTGATATGAATGCTCCAGTCTTTTAATAACCATATTTCCACCACCGCCTATTTTGTTTTGGAGTAAGTTGTAACCGTATTATTTTAAGTGTGTTAAATTTATTAGAAATGATAAGCATGTTGAAACAGACCTATAAGGTTGGAGGTTTATTTTTTCTTTTAAAAATTATAATTTATCATTTTGTATGCAATTTTTCACGCTTGTAATGCTTCTATTTAAATTTGATGTCCACCATTGGCGTACAAGTATTGTTAAGGAAAATGTCAAGTCGCGTATTGAGGATAATTAAAAAGGATGCCGAATAAGAAGAAAATATTAATAGATAAAGCTTGTTAGAAGAAAAAGTTTAAAAAAATATGTTTCTTGTAAGAAAAAGCTTCTAGGAGTCCGTTTATAAGCGGAATACTTTTCGGAATTCTTAAAGAATTGAAGCTGAAGAAACCAGGACGGTAGGCAACATCTTAGCACGCCAAGTTAAGTGCGAGTACTTTCGACGTTCTCTGATATCAGTTCGCCGAAATCGCTACCGACAATCGATGGTCAGAGAGGCGCAAGCTGCACAACTAGTAGCCAACTTCCCATGACACAAGGCCGTTGTTTGCACTACAGATTCGAGTTTAGGTTTGTCTAGAGATATCCGGGAGCCTCATTGCAGTTAATCCTGGGTTGGAGGGCTTTTAAGCTGTGAGCATTCGTCGGGAAGATGGTCGAGGATATGGTTGAGATATTGCGACTGCATACTTCACGAAGCTAGTGACGTCCTTGATATTAGGTCGTGGTATCAGCTGAGATGAGCTCCAAAACATCAACAAAAGAGTTTGCGGTTGTGCCCACAAGAGTCAAGGTTGCAGATATGGCGCGTCTGGGTTTTCAATGGTCAAACAACCTAGTCTGGAATACATAACTTTAAACAAACTATTCCTTAACGAACGTTGCAGCCTTGCTGATATGCAATACCAGGCAGAATACAAAACCTATCGCACAATAAATTGTTTTGAATAGTATATACCTTGACAGTGCACCTCACAGCTGTGAAAATATGAAATCCATAAGACACTAATAAGGATATGCAAGCGAGTACGCAGATAAGGGGTGAGACAATTGTATGTGTATCATCATGCAATGGGACCAAGGAGGCAAGAATATCTAAGGTGGTACCTGGAAGAATTTCTGAAGAGAACGGTCAACCATCTGCCACGGCTCAAATTTAGAGGATCCGACAGTACCAGTAGACAGTACCAGTACAGTCTGTGAGCATTCAAGGAAACGGCGTTTGGCCATACCTACGGAGCTATGGTACATATATTATCTAATGTAAGACATTAGATCCAAAAGGACTAGCATCTCTAGTTGTTTCCTAGTGGCTTTGGAGAAGCTACCTAGATTACAGGAACCTGAATGCTTTCACCTGGAAGGACTTCTGTTACCTCATATTGAAGTAAACCTGGACACTCTTGCTGGTATTCAGGTTTCCGATATGAGATCCAAAATGCCGGATGACAAGTGATTCTATACATCAGAGAACATTGCATTCTCGACTGGCCAAGAGCTATGACAGTTTATGACAGTCCTTTGTTTCCCTGCAACTCCCAGGTTCCTACTAAATGAGTCAGTGATAGTGTTGACTTACGATAGCTGCCTATTATCTTTGCAGCACATTCGCTGACTATCTCATCAACCTGACCAAGATACCGCAGGTATGCGAGAAAAAAATCAAAGAAGTGGAATTCTCTTGCAGGATGTTGAATGTTTGTTTTCAGTTCCACTGTGTGTATGGATCAGGTGAAGCGTTGAATTGTGAGAAATTTTTTGTCGCTTCGAACTACCGTTGCAACTATGGGATATCAACTTCAAATCGAACCTTATTATACAAGAATTATGGGTTGGAATGAAGATGCAAACAGCCTCCTGTGGTTCAACTGTCTATGAGCACCAGGGCTTGAAAATTCCCACAAATCATAGACATTAACTTCAATTGCACACAGAACCGTTTTTACCTTGCTTGGATAAACTACTGTCAGAATTCTACTCTTTCTTGCGATGAGATCGAAAGAGCATGGACAAAGTATCGACGTCAGGATACACCGAGTTGTACTTGAAAGGTACCACACTCACCACAACCTACTCTGTGGGCATTGTAGCTGAGATAGTGTGTATTTCAACTATTTCTATGCACGTGTATCGCGATTAATATCAAATAATTCCAAAAATAGGTATTTGCAAAAATATTTTATGGAAGATATGCCAGAATAAGCAATAGTGGCTAGCCATGCGAGTGTACTACAGATGAACTAAAAAGTGTAAAACGTAATAAACTAGCATTAAAAAGTATCGCAAACTGCCTTTCTCTAACTTAAAATAAAGCTTTGTTCTTATATTTCTCTCCTTCAAGGCTTTTTAATTTTCTAAAATTATTACTTTTGTTCTGAGTCTTTACCCTGTTAGAAACTGCAATCAACAATCAACTTCAATTCATGATAGAAACAACTGTGGAGGAGTGCTGTACGTAAATTCTCAAACTTCGATTTAATATAAAACTTTATTCGCAATAGATTTCTTTTATATATTTCTTTTGTTCTTCTGCATATAAGATCGATACTCTTGGGACATAAAATTATATATATATTTTTTTTATTAAATAAAGGGTACATTACTAACACTTCTCACTTGTGTTGCACTACAAGTATGCATTATACTTAGGTTGTTCATTAATTAGTGGCAACATTTGAATTAACAACAAATAAAACATTTTTGACGCAGTCACTTATTGCGCAGCATAGAAGTAATATCCTCCAACATGAAGAACTCGCCTACGCACATCAGGGAGCAGACGTATGCCATCCACAGCGTCTTGTTCTAAAATTCGAACAAACTGCTCTTCTGCTGAATCATTGCCTTTGCGATTCTAAAACGAACTCTTCTAAGTGGTAATTTCATTTTAGCAGAAAGGTCGAAATCGTATGGGCTCATATCTGGGAAGTATGGAGGATGCTCCAGAATTTCCCATTTACTTCTGCGAAGTAAATTACCAACAGAGGTACACGTGTGAGAGCGAACACCATCATGTAAACAATGAATGAGAATTCCGGAGATTTGGATGTCTACGACGCACAGCGGGTCGTAAATAGTGTTGCATAAATTGACTGTAATATGTACCATTTACACGATTTCCTTAAGGAACTGAATGAGTGAGAAGAATACCGTCAAAATCATAAGCAACAATGAGCATGACTTCAAGTGGATCCTGTTCTTTTCGACACTTTTTTGGCGTGGTGAATCAATGTGCCGCCACTCACTCAACTGTCTCTTTAATTTTGGTTGGTAGCATTGAACCCAGGTTTTATCTAATTGTCTGATATATCGAAGAAAACACTCGCCTTCATGTTCATAGCGTTCTAAGTTTAATCTCGCTATTTCCATCCTTTGCCACATTGTTTCCTCTGTAAGATTGTGCGGAACCCATGAAGCGCAGATGTTCCTCTTCCTTAACTTCTTTTTTGTTGTAATTTTACGTCCTCCAACGTTAAGTCATATCGGACGATGAATGGAATGGGTGAAATGATGCTCAAACGAGTCCAGGGTCCATAGAACTTAGAGTTACCTGACATTCATCTTTCAGGATAAGGGATAACCCCGGAAAAACCTTATCCAGGTAACTCGCCCTAACCGAGATTCGAACTCGGGACCTCTTGAACGTGAGGCAGACATTCTACCACCACGCTACCGAGGCGGGCAACTTCTTAAGTATGTGGAGAATCGTAACAGGAGCAACTCCAACTTCTCTTGCTAGTTCAATACAATTCCAACAGCGATGTTCTTCCAGCAGTGCTCTAACAGCATTTACATGCACATCATCATTTGCTGAATGCAGTTTTCCAGCTCCACGTTTTGGATGAACACCTTTCCCTACCTCTACGAAATGCATTCGCCCACCTAGCCACGGTACGATATGGTAAAGTCTGTCTACCACAAGCTTCCAATAATTCTGTATGGCATTTTCGAGCATTGATACCTCTTGCAACCTGAACTTTAATGAAGCATCTTAGTTTTTATTTACTAAAATTATTTAGGGCACTAAAGATAACCTACAATTAAACTTACTAAATATGTCTTATTAAATAAAACTATTGTCTTCAAACTCATAGCTAACAAATATCAGATGCTTTTACTTTTCATTGTTATCAGTTTATATGATTTACCGCTGATAACGTCAAATGCAGGCAGTGTTGCCACTAACTTTTGAATGGTCAATGTATATTCCTGGTGGCCCACTCAAGACGTTCTTCGTTGTAGTTACTCCCGGACAACGCGGATGCCGAAAAGTTTGCCTAATCATGTCATTAAAGGGGATGCCATAGCAACAGAGGGGAGACGTTGCTAAACGGAAGACCAGCGCTTGAAAACCCACACCTAATGTAGCTTGTCCAACAGCTCGTCGCTAGAGCACTTGTTCACTGCGGTCAGATACGAAGTTTGATTTCTGGACTCGGGAAAGGTTTTTGAATAGAAGAATGATTGTCCCTCACTAAAATAATACGCACAAAGACCAAAGACAATATTATCTGTTAAGGGTATTTCAACAACTCACAGTTAATTTATACACAACACAAAATGCAACAATTTGTGCTTCACAATTAGCAGTATTACAAAAAATTATACACGTCACGCTGTACCTGGAAGGCTCCCTCGGTTCTTAAACGCTTCTCTGTACGTCTAAAAACACCTGCAGAAGGGAGACGTCTTCTTAGAAAACGTTGTGAATACGGCTTTCGGGCTTCGGTTGTATTGCGATGCGTTTATCCGTAGATCATTAATCACATCTGTGTACTCTTCGCTTGAATACATTGCACTTACTATCTGCCTGATTGTAAGAACTGATTCAAACTACAAATGGATGGACACGTACCCTTATCAGAGCGAAACCAGGAGAAAACGCACGCAGATTGCAGCTCCGCTCAGTGAAGCTTTGCTTATCCACTTTGATAAGCAGCAATGAGGCAACCGTTCTTGTATTAACGTATGCGGGAAACATAAAACTACAGAGGACGGCTTGTGTGGATCACCTGGTATATATGGATCATTCATTACCTGTGAATTCAATGAGCGTACGACAAAATTACGTTTTTAAAATACCATTGATCTGTAAGCACATCGTCAAATCTACATACCAGTATATGCAGATAAACAGCGAAGTATTTCAACAAATTTCGAATATCAAGAAGGCGAGTGAATAACCTCGTTGTGATATCTCTACCAGATGAAGAGCTTTTGTAGTGCTTGTAATTCTATTACCCTTTTATAAATGTTTTGAAGACTTAGCATAATAACATGACGGAGTGTTCTACCAGGTGAGTCAGCTGCCCTTTATTCTCGAGTTTTACGCAATCCACATTTTATACTCAAACATGAAAACATTGAACCCATTACTAGGTTCTGCCCGCGCATTAACATGGATGTTAAACACTCGATGAAATTAGTACTAATATAGATGTTATCGCATCGCGTGCAGCATATTCGTAATTAGACAGGTGACATTTGCACGTCTGCAAATGCTCATTTTAACTAGTGAGTACTATAATATAACCGGGAAATTTGTCTCACACGTTACTGGATGGCAGAGCTAGAACGAGCGCAAAACTGCGATGCAATCTCTCTGCTGTGCTTCGAATTACGTGTATAGGTGTACTAATTATTTTTACCACGTAATACTTACAATTTACAAGTATTATTCTGAAAATTATTATTTTTATTTTTAGTTATATTTTATGGTATTATTTAGTGTTACTTTATTGGTGCACTACAAGTAGGTAGTTGTTTAAACAAACCTATAGGTAGGTGCAATTGAAATAAGGATCACTTATACACATTTGAACACAGGAAACAAGGAAATTACGGTATCAGAGTTTAATGTCAAGTTAAATACAAATTTGCAGATATAGAATTCTTGTGCTATTAAAAGTGTCGTTTCAAATTGATATGTTTTGTGGCGCTGGAATGACCATTTTTCTATTCCTTAAGCACGATTCCTCTAACGAAACAAGTGATCGAACTGATGGCCTTCTTGGGTAATACACGCCCTCAGGGACTTTATAATTAAATTATTGTGAATTCGGTTTCCAAGTTTTGATGAACATAACAAAAATAATTACAGTGCTGAGACTCGAACCTGTGTCATTGGGGGGCTATGGCACAGGAGAGGTCATAATCCTATTCAGCAATTTGAGACTTGGCTGAAAGCACGTTCTGCGTTCAATAGTACGACTTACATGCCTGGCGCTATGTCATGCTCACTCCGTGAGTTTTCCTGTTTGATTTAGCCTTTTAAGATAGTTTTAACCATTTGCTGGACGTTTTAATACTATTACTTAACTGGCAAAAGCTCTTATGCATGTTAAGTGAGATACACGAGACGTAGTTTTACGCAAAAATCAAATTAAAGTGTTGTTTAATATGTTCATTTCGATTGTACGTTTCCATGATGGATGAGGCGTGTCTCTAATTTTACCTCATTTTTGGCAGCCAACCCCTGCTCCAAGTACAAGAATCCTCCATTTTATATTTAGCTGACGTTGTTAGGTCCATTTTTTCCGAGGCGTTTACTGAATTACTTTGCTATGTATACTCTAATAAAAAAAGTCTGTAACATCGGCTTGAAACCGCAAATCGCTCTCAGTAAAGGAGTCGTGTGTTTTAAGGTGAACTTTAGCGAGGAGTACGCTTTGTCCCTTAAGCCACTATTCCTCTAAATTTTGCATATTCCTCTCTCTAAAACAGTTAAGGAATACAGTTCAGTAAGCGCAAAACTAGACTAAGGAACACATGCCGTTTGATGGGTGGCATACCCTTCAAAAAATAAGGTTCTGCTGACTCACCTGGCATTTGCAGTAGGTGGCCTGATTATTAAACTCCGGTACTCATGGAATAATTCAAATAAATGAAGTGAAAAAGAACAGAGATTCAATTTCCCAGTTTGTAAGGATCTTTTTGTTTTCTAGGAGAATATCTCTTGCTTTTCATAGCCACAGTGAAAATGACCTTCAAATGAAAGCTCTGTTCTTATTCACGTCATTGTTATGCTGTTCAATTGAGAGCTTATACTGATTATTGCATGTATTCTTTATTTTTTTCACAAATAGTTCTAATTGTTTTTCACATATGATATGTTTACAAGAACAGTTGCGGTTTTAGGCTGCCCTATAAATTTTATTAAATTCTTCATTCATGGTTAAATTAAATACGCAATTTCCTTTAAAAAAGACAAAGCCACAATACTGCCTGTTTAAAGCCTTACAACCACTTTTCCAGGATTCATTTTCATAAACTTTGATGTTGAAATGATTTATATATTATTTTAATATTCATCGCAAAACTGAGTACATGATTCGAAGGGCGTGCTTTAATGATATCTTCACTTTCAAAGAATTTTAATGCCTTGAACCTTCTTATAGTATGTCAATCACATGACAGGTTATTTCCATGTTCCTTGCAAAAATTGGCACTGAAGTAATATTTTGTCACTGTAGCCTTTATTCAGTTCATCATCTCCTAGGTTTGCATTGCCACTGCACATACCTTCTTCCAGAAACCGCGCACGTCTTGTACTTGATTTACTTTATGTGCTGAGTAACCAAGTGTCCAAATCACAATCAAATGTGTATGAGAACAAGAAGAAGCAATAGCAAATCGCGATTTTCTACCTATTCACGGCTATAAATCTTATAATATGAATGCGATCCTTAGCACGTTATGTGCCTCAACTCAGTAAGTACCCGTGTCAATCATAAAACCAGTTTCCTCCAGTTGACGACAGATGCCTTAGACCCAGTCTTCATTTTGAAATGGATTATGTCTAATGTATTACAACGTAGCGCGAGATCAAATCACATCTATGTAAGGGAGCTTTATTTTTAACGACAGTAAAACGATAATCTACCACAAAATTATAACGAAAACTATGTTGCAATCAGTTTGAATAATGATAAAGGTATGTAATACATCTTGCAATCTATTGACGCTACGCTTCTCCTTGTTTTTATTTATACCAGCCATCGTCGTATCTTGGCAAATTTAAGGATATGTTAACTCGCGGAAGTACATGCAAAAAGGGCTTGAAACAGTATATGGAATATTGCTGTATAGCTATTTGATTCTGGCACTTACAATTAACAGTCATGAGTTTTCATTTGTTTTTTCAATATTTTAGAATTTTGTACAGCTCTTCTTCCTCCTCCTCTTCTTCTTCCCCTTCGTCTTCTGCACTTGCAGCAGGACACCTGCCTGACATGAATCCTTCCAAGTCTTCTGGATCCATGAACTGTTGGGGTTGTGTTACTAGAGGGGGCATACTGAAAGGTGAAACAGGGCGGGCTGGTACTACTAAGCCCGACGTTGGAGAACGTGTTGGAGAACCTATCGGAGATCCCAATGTTGGTGATAAAAGGGTGGCTACGGGTATACCAACTTCAGGTATCAAAGGAGGTGGCAATGGCCGAAATCGCGTTGGTGATAATGGCAGAAGAGGTGGAGGCAAATGTTGAGGAACATCTTCTAATTCCATGGTCATATAATCTATGGGTTCATCTACATCAATTTCTGGCGGATCGTAGAATCCAGGTGGAGGTTCAATGTTTTCAATAAATTCCACAGCATTTACAGGAGGACTAGAGCCCGCTATTGTTCCAAATCCTGCGGCTTGCTGTTCTGCCATTGCTTGTAATGCTGCAGCAGATCCTGCGGATAAATCTGCACTACTTGGAGATCCAAATGTTAGTCTTCTAGCAAGAGCTCTTTCAGGAGTTTCCTCTCGTTCATCGTCGAGAGCCGCAAAGTATTCAGGCATTGGTTCATTTTCTATTAGAGGTTCTAAAGGTAGCATACGCTGGAGGTAATCCCACCTGTAATCAATATCGGCTAAGATTGGGGGCATATACGGTGGAGCATGTTTCTTTTCCTCCTCGAGTAATTTGTCCGCGTATTCGTGACCGTATAAGTCTCGCATAATCTGGTCCCATTTTTGGTTAATACGTCTTACTGTTCGAGGAGAAAGCCTTGGTCGACCTATAGTTCTGCGTGCTCTTTCAGGCGACAGAACCAATCTCCGTCTTTGCTCCTGTATATAACGTAGAGCTGCGGCAACTTTGTCTTCTTCTTCTCTCTCTCTTTCATCTAAGGCTTCTGCGGCATCTACCACCACTTGTTGAACGAGAGCCGCAGCTTCTTCAGGCGACCGTAAACTTTCTATAATAGGCGAAAGTTTTGGAGGTCTACTTAATCTTCTCCTTCTTCTACCACCAGACGCCATCGGTGATGGAGTACCACGTTCCATGTATAATCTTCTTTCTACTTCTTCCCAATTTCTATCCACCTCATCCATAGGAGGAGTCTTTGGTATGGCAACTATTGTTTCCTGTTCTGAAGCTGCTACACTTTCAGGAACTAAGATTCGTTTGGGTGGTGAGCCAGGCGCTTGTACCACAGGAACGGCCACCAAGCTTTCCGTTTTAACGGATGGTCTTTTCAGACGGGAAGGCGGACGTAATCGACGCTGAGGAGTAGTAGTCTGAGCTGCTGGACATTCAATGGGAGCTGCAGGCGGTTCTTGTGGAATTGGTACAGCTAGAGTTCTTGCCGGTGATGTCACTCGAGGTGGGGAAACGACCCTTGCCACCGGTACTGTAGCTGCAGTTGGAACTTCTGATTTAGGTTTAGGTTGAGGAATTGCTCTGGGTGCACTAGGAAGTCTACTCAGTTTTGAATAGCTTGCAGGTGGCTTCAAGCCGGTTCTCTTGGGAATTGCTCCTCTTGAAGGCGAAGGTTCTCGAGTTTGAGGAGGAGACGCTGGCCTTTGTACACTGGGCTGTGCTAACCTAGATACAGGCCTGGGCATAGCCAATCGCGTTTGCGGTTGTCGGGCAGGACTCGGTGTCGCTGAGGCCGGACAAGGACCCGCTCCTTGTGCTGCCGGACATGCACCTGTAGCTGCAGCCGCTCCTCTCACTGTAGGCGGTCGTAAACCACTTGGTCTTCCAATGCGACTCTGGTATCTGCCAGCTTGATCCATGTTGACAGCAAATAATGTTATACTTGCAGTTAGTCAGGCTATACCTGCAACAACCAATCGCAATATTATTTATATACTCGTACACACATACGAGGAGTCCAATGAAAAACTTAAATATCTCTTTAGTTTCTTTTATTGAACAAAAGTGGAACACAAGTGTATCACTTTTTCCATGGTCTCCTTTCCTTCAATACACTTCCTCCGAAGTGCAGGAAGTGCACAGGTATCACTGAAAAATTTCTTTTGTTCAGGTGCATAGCCAGTCGTACACCACCTTGTGCCTTGTTTATGGCAACGAAATTTCTTTCCTTCTTTTGCCTGCTTGAATGTTATAAAACCCAGTGAGACATCCAGTGAATATTGCGGATGTTCTGGAATTAGCTACTCATCTTGCAGATATTTTCCGAAACTTGAATGATGGAATATGCTGAACTATAGCTTAGTGTTGAGGTTTGCGACAGTTAATCCCACGTCACACGACGATTTTCCATCACAGTGGCTTCAACTGCTGCTGTAGACTCCCATGTCAAATATGATATGCCCAGTCGGGCCAAAAGTCACGTAAGTCTTGCCAATTCCAAACAGTAAACTCCATTCATAAACTTGCTGCAGTGATAAATATGCATCACCCCAAAAGTCCTTAATTTGCCGATGGATTTTAATAGGCTTTGTATTACAAAACACAGCTCTACCTTGATGCATCGCAAGTGGGGCAGCCAATTTCAAATCGCACGGTGGCTGCGTTTGCTTTTCTGCAGTATTTTGCCATTGGATGGGCATTCTTTACATCATTGGTAATAGTTCTGCCAACTTAGAGAACGATGGCATGAAATTTTTATTACACATTTAAACTTTTCATTTCAATCCCTGTCATATACATAAGATTTCATACATAATAAAATCTGTCATTTTAAATGTGATTTGAAGCATGTGCAAAAGTCCGGGTAATTCATATGTATAGTCTTTGTAAGCGTATAATTTGTATTGGAATGTTGGTAGGTGCGAAGTTAAAATTTTATACTTATAAGTATGCAATGAAGTCCAATATGTTTGATACACAATCTCAATTTATTTACAGACAATCCAAAATATTTATGATTTTGTGGGCAAACCTCTACTCGTACGGAGATGAAGTTTTCTGTATAGTGTCAAGTATATTTCTGAAGCCTTTCTACATGTGATCATTGCCATTCTAAAATTAAGGGAGCTTCACAAGAAAAACCTCTTAAAGTTTTAGCGCTATTAGGTGACCTGCTGCACTATGAAGTTCAAATTTAGAAATCTGCAGATCTAAAAATAAATAAAAATGCACCCTTTCCAAATTTATAATTTGGGATGAATTTTCGGAATTTTTTAAATTGCAGACATAGCTATGGCTCAAATTTCTATGGCCTAAGAAGTCCTGAAATTTGGATTTATGTATTAAAATGCCAAAACATCATCTAAAGCCCTGAAAATGTGAGATACAGCGTAAAATAAACAATAGGGGAAAATGCATTACGTTTAATAGTCACAAATGTAATTATTTCTATCTCCATCTTAACCATCATTTTTAGGTCATCTGCTTGGGATAGCAACAAACAGTTTCAGATTGTGAAACTTGAGGAATCTTCGGTTGTTGCCAAGTAGAGACTTACTGCGCGATGTCTCTTTCTACAGCACACCACGCAATGGGACATTCTTGAAATTCATAAAATCTGTAGCAGAAAATTCTAATTCATTTTTATCAAATTCTGCTGTTCTGACAAAGAGAATATCAGAAAGTTTACACAGTATTGTACATTGAGAATTTCTCTCAGTACGCGGCATAACTTATCCCAAACCTTGTCAGTGACTTCGTCCTTCGTCCTTTTCGGTTTAATTCACAATGCTTAAAACACATTTGGTGCATACTGTTTAATGTGATATGCCAAAAATAAACTATAATATAATAAAAGGTTAAGTGATCGACGTACAAGTAATATGAAAATTTGACTTTACGTAAGCTACGTTAAGTTTCTTACCATGACAGACGAATAAGATTGTAATATAGTTTTGATTCAAGATTAATCACTTCGTCAAAGAACAGAAATATTTCACAGAGAAACCTGTCACACTTGACTGTCCTTCTACTTCAATTTTTCTTTTAGGTATTACTAATTACATGTTTTACAAATTGCTTTCTTTGTTACTTTGTATGTGCAGATTCACAGACAGGCTTTTTGCTTTTGTTACAGTGCTCATTATCCTTGTTCTGATATAGAACTTGACACTTCAGTAACTTATTTGATATAATTTCAGCTCTTTGCTTTCTTGCTCCACTTCTTTATTTCTCTCTTCAGTTGCACTGTTTGAAAATTTCTGAGCTTCATATATTTATTGCGTAACTCTGAACGGTTCGATATTAATTTCTACCATTATTAAATCCCATGTAACCACTTAAAATGATTTATAAATTTAATGTTACTAATTCAAGGATGTTCTAGACCTTCTCGGGCCTCGAGCCAGGTAAGAAGATGTGACATCGACGTTTCCCATCTTCAAGATGCTCCCGAAACGTCGATGTCACATCTTCTTACCTGGCTCGAAGCCCGAGAACGTCTAGAACATATACGCCGCCAGGAAAGATTCAGCTCATATTTAATTCAAGGATGTTTTGGAGACTATGTACTGCCTATTAATGAGTGCGTGAACGCACAGAATACCTTCTTAGTGGCTGATCCAATACATCGGCAGCAAACTTTGGTTTGTTTAGAAGATGTCTCAGGAAGTTTTCTCTTTCACTATTTCGGCATGCAAATGCTTTGTATTATATAGAAGGAAAGTTTCCTTTGTGTTCCTGGCAGACAGCGAAGTATCCTATTTGATAATAATTGACTTTTAAGCCTGCAGTTCTGTTGCATTTTACCGATTTGGAATTTCTCTTCTCGTACGATTCATGGATCCAACTAAAGTATTTTCATATTTCAGCTTAGAGTTCTGATTTTCAAAATATACGTGGAGTTCATTTGTTTCTTTACGTAGGAGCTGCAATGTTGCCGATAAGCAGATAAGCACATCCCCCTCTTTAGCCTCTGAATACTCGAAAACATATTAGCAAGTGTTCGAGTTTATCTCGAGTTTAAGAACAAAATAAAATGGTCTCAATAAGCGTTCACTGCGTCGTAGCGTCTTCACAGGCCTAAGCTTTTTAACAATTTATTAACCACCCTGTCAATTGCCATGATTATATCAGTGCCACCGGTTTGCCGGAATTTTGATCAGCAGGATTTATTTTACATGCAATAAATCCGTTGACATAAGACTGTCACTTAACACACTTGAAAGTCATCCGTCTGATCTGGGTTTGAGTACACGGCCATGGGATCGGCAAGCCAGCGTCTAAACAGCTGAGCCACCGAGGACGACTTCATGAATGTGGTTCTGAATACCTATTTTATTGTTGAATCTTCCTCTCTTCATCTTTCTCAATTATACATTAAAATAAAATACTGTATAAAACCTATTTGTAATCAAGCATACTGGATAACTTACAGAGGACATATTCTTTTATTTCCATATTAACCTCCACATCGCTGCCATGCCATCACACTGTTCCCCCTTCTCCTTTCCCTCACTTACTGGAGCGGTTACCAAGGCAGATAGTCAGCTCATCCACACAATCGTCTGCGATGCCATTCACATTTCTAGTCTTTTCCAGCAACTTTTTTTTTCACTTGCATTACCAGATCATTCATTTTTCAACAGTCACTTTTACTGCTTCATATGTCAGTCGTTCCTATTCAGCTATGGTGAATGTCTCATTATGTCTTGTGACACAGACCTTTACTTCTGACCAGATTACTTCTCTGGGGTTGAAGGGGTAGTCTAATGACACCTGGCCATGTTCTTCAGCCAGTTCAACAATATATCTTGGACTCGGTTTGTTTTGCTTTATTCGCATCAGTAATTTCCATTTTCTTTTAGCACTGTCACCTGTCATATTATGACGAGTGGGCCACTCTAATATTTGCGCGTTGGTGTTGCTGCAAGTGGGCGTCTTATCTATTTGAACCGTATGGTATGGGACGTCATCCCTAACAGTTACACTGGATTCGGGGATGCTAGGAAGTAGCTGATCCTTCAACCGCCTAAGGAAATGACCATGGTCCATGTCTTCCTGATAGTTCCCAATGTTTTCCCCATCTGAAGAGCAGCAGGTTGTTATCTACAAAACCGTGAGATATACGGGCATGGCCAGTAATAAAGCGGCCACCTTTTCCTATAGGTTCTTTTGTAATACTTTCAAGTGCTCCATCAGTCCAGGCCTTTGACACAGTAGGGCCGGCGTTTGCCAGGTTTCATCCAACCACATTATTTCATGCAAGTTCTTATTGAGAATTTATCCTAAAATCAAAGTCCTTATCTTCCAAATCTGATCTTTCGAATATCAGTTTTCTGTTATTTATTTTTTGAAGTGAAATCGTAAATCATAGAGGAATTTATTCAAATAGCTAAAGCTTCCTACTTTTATAAAAGAAGAAAGAAGTTTACACGTGTTAGAATGCTCCTTTCAAGTGTAATAGTTATAGATGTTCCTTCTTACGGCATCTAATTGAAAATTATCCAGTTGTGTAATGGAAAATGTTCTTGGTCTTTGTTTCCCAGGAGTTGCAATTCGTGATGGAACCTGGATGTAGCTGCTTCTCTTTAGCGATTATAGAAACAGTCACCTCACATATGATAAGGGCTAACACAGTCCTTTTAATCATTTGGTTACAAGAAATAAATGGTTCACTGTGAAGGAACAAGTTCTCTTCTTCCTTTTCAAAGAATTCTCTAAGAAAACAGACAAATTCTCTATTTGGCTGTGTGATGTTAGCATCCCGAAAATCAGCTGATCGTTGCCTTGGGTCATTAATCCTCGGTCTACCTAAATTATAATTCCACTAAGTCTTGCATCCATTACGAAATATTTGAATATTTTTTTTAAGAAATTAGTTTAACAACACACAACGCAAATGAACGCTCAAGCGAACTCGGTTTCCCGCATACAACTAGCGATATCTGACCTCGGAAGTCGTTGAAGACCGAAAAAGGGCCTTCGGCTATTGCCATATCAGGAAATTGTCCCTTACTGGCATATAATGGGGCTTTTAAAAACAGTGGCTGGTTGGCAGTACTTTAATTATAAGTTTTACTGTTTCATTTTATTCTTTTTATTCGTGGTTTTAAGGTGAACTAGTGCAAGTCTAGGACGCTTGTAGGTTTCTCCCGCGTCAATGTAGTACTCTGCAAGTCCATGTATAAATTGGTTAAAGCTAGAGGACAGTTCAGTGTAGAAGTTATGTCACAGATGGATAACTGACCGGAAGAACAGGTGATTAACCAGTGTAACAAAGTAGCCAGCTTTGTTTACCTTATCACAGCAACGACCTACTCCTCCTACCCTCCACATCCCTGGCTTAACATGTCATGTATCTTCTTTTAAAAATCATTATTTCCTTCCAAGTTTTACTGTGATAAAGAATTATTTGTCCTTACTTCCATACCTTTCTGAGATATGGTCTCCTAATTTAATTAAAACGCTTCTTGGCAGGCTTTCATTAGCTAATCTTTGCCGATCTTTCCCAAAGTAGTGAAATTCACTACACAACATTTGGCAGAAGGCAAAACGTTATCCCGAATTCATACGTTTATTTGGCATTTATTAAAGACAGGGGGTTCTCGTTCTGCTTGGGAAAAGTTATTTGTCTGCGGTGAGATTAGGAACATGAAAGTTGTTAGACAATTTTCAGTAAGCCCGTACCATGAGCTTTAAAGTAAATCAAATTTATACTTTCGAATCGTACCTATTTGGTGATTTCATATCTAAACGAACAAATCTTAGAATATCTGTAAACCTATTCCTGTCCATAGTTCCACTGAAGAACAAAACGGGCTCCAATCATCTAAAACCCTTCACTCTGATGGATAATGGAAGACAATAAATGCTTCTACGGCTTCAAAATTCACATACCACCAAAGTTGTTGCTTCGTTTCGGTGCAATTCTCTGTGCTCAGCTGTGAATAGACTCATTCATGCCTTCATAGCACTATCCTTTGTAACATGTATTTTTTAGTATGACGCAGGTCCTCCACAGTCGTTTAGTATGTTCTGTTAACCAATTCTTTTGGTGAAATAACACCAAATTTAGCCACTGTTGACTTTGTTATATAAATTCTTCCTAGTAATTTTTCTCAGTTAGGGAAAGTTTTCTTGCTACACACTCCTACTGCGAAGATGCATTAGTAAAAGAACATGTCCAGGAAGTGTTGCAGCCTACTCAGTATATACAGATTGTTCTCATAAATACTGGTATGTCCTTTTTGGGTCGGCTTCAGTTTCTGCAAGAGGATACATACGTATATTTCAATTTGTCATTCTTCCGTAATATGTAAATAAACAATATGAAAAAACTAGTAATTTTGTAAACAAATATAATAATACTAATAATAAATACCTTCCCTTAGCATATTTTCAGATGAAACTTAAGATAACTCGCTGCCAGAAATCTTGCTGTACACAATTCTCGGTGACAATTATCTTCCAGTTCTGATGTTTGATACATCTTCAACGATTTATAAATGTTCAAGAATTCTTCATCAGTGAGAAAATGTTGCCAACACAAAACTTTGGCTGAGATGGTTCACTTTTCGCAGAATACCACTCAAATAAATGTATGCTTAATAATCACAAAACCTTCAGCTGCAGGCACGATAACTGTTGCACAAACAAAATACATCAACAATATAATGCTATAATTATTAAATTTTAGATGAGTCGTATTTTTTACACATCTGCTTCACTTTCGTACCTATTTTGAGAAAATAGGTACGAAAGTGAAGCAGATGTGTAAAAAATACGACTCACCTAAAATTTAATAATTTTTCGCTTTACTGTGGTGTTCCAATACAGTTAAATCTCGATATAATGCTATAAGTCTGACTATACCAAAACTATAGAGTAAGTGGTGAAAATGAATGCTTGGCCGTTTCAAGTATAAGTAATAATAAAAGTAAAACTACTTTATCAAATTCAGTATAAATTTAAACTTATAATATTTCCGGTAAACTTCTGGAAAATGCTGCTTTTAAAACATTGCATTATTGAATTTAAGTCTGCTCCTGCGTACAAGAAATGGGTGAAGCGGCAGTCCATTTCAGGTGAGGTGTAACAACCCATCATGGAAGATGTGTGGAGATATCTCATGGTAGCGAACTGTAGCATTGTGTCGGGAAGGGAGGGAACAAACACATGCGTGATATTGGAGAACAAACAGCCAGATTGTTTTGTATGTCAATCTTTTCCATGCACTACTTTTAGGAAGACGCCACATCTTAAGCCTACATAAATTAACCAAGCGAGAAACTGTTCAATCTAAACTTCCAGTTGCATGAGTTATGTAATTTTGTTAAGATTGTTCAAGATGATTGTGTAAATAGTAAGTCATATTTTAAAACCCATCGAACAAAATTGAAGACAGAGATTGAATCATATTTATGTGCTTTCAATCGCTATATTCTTTTGGGAGCACAATGACTGCCTCCGTCCAGACATTCATAAATCACAGGACTCTGAATATCATGCAAGGAAGACAAGTTTATACCTCAAGTAAGTGCACTTAAGTGCAGAATATAGGAAAATAAAAGGAAATTTACCATTAACAGATATCCTAGTGCATTAAAAACGATGACTGTTCACTATTACCTTGTAATTAACTTTTACGAAATGTGTCTAATCATGAGCATATACACGAAAAAGCTAAAGGAGAATGTATTATGGTTAAATGCCTGGTATACTCCTCTGGAGGAGGGGGTAATTGTTAGTACGTCCTAACGTCAATGTAACGTCAATGTAGATTGTTTCTGAAAATGTTCTATAATAACATGACAGAACCTTACTTATCAGTGAGGAAAATGATAAAATAAAAAATAGATTGATTGTAAATGGTGTGTCACTTACATTTCGAAATAACAGTCACGTTCAAAACTAAAACACACAATATATATATACACACTCATTTAAAACAAATAGTCGCATTCAACATGAAATGGTTCATAGATCGTTTATATCACAAAAATAACAGCAAGGTACAAGCGTGCCCATAGAGAAAGTTTTGGAAAGAAAGACATATCCATTGGTATAAGAGGCCGCCTCGGTAGCGTAGATGGTAGCGTGTGTGCCTCACGTTCAAGAGGTCCCGAGTTCGAATCTCGGTCAGGGTGAGTTACCTGGATAAGGTTTTTCTGGGGTTTTCCCTTATCCTGAAAAACGAATGTCGGGTAGCTCTAAGCTGCATGAACCCTGGACACATTTGAGCATTATTTCACCCCTTTCATTCACCGTCCGATATGACTTAACATTGGAGGACGTAAAATTAAAATAAATGGTATAAGTTGCATCTTATTACGGCAAGACTTTAGTATAAAAGTTTAAAATGTAGAAAAGACATAAGGAAAAACGGTATACTATGACAGGTGAATTAAATTTGTCACGGCTTATATCATAGTTGGGAGGGAAGTGATCCGGTGAAGTCCTGCAATCTATGTCATTGTACCAAGAATGCATAAAGATATTCCTTATGATGAGGCAGTCTTAATTCAATGCGGCCGCAGACATACACAAGATACGAAAAATTGCTGGTGAGTACTTAAATATGCACTGACAATTATATATTCATTTTGTTGTGTATACCATCTTTATCAAGGGTATAAACTTTTAAAAAGTAGTATGTACTAGTTTGTCCAGATGAAATTAACATGCATGTGTTTGAGGGGAAAATATTATAAGTGAGGTGCTTTATCCCTCTTTTCTGTTCATTACGTTTCAGTTTCCGGAAATAAACTTTTTCTATTAATCTCATTATATGTGTAAAATACATCAGATGTATTCAATCAAGGAGTGATTGTAGATTATATTCTTTGTTCCATATAAATGAAACTTTTTAGTTGTTTGTCAGTCATTAACGGAAACACATTTAAAGAGTTATATTAGTATCTGAAGTATACAACCATATTTTGTTTATATTAGGAACTTGCATGTGCACTGTAGGTTAAAAATACCATTTACTTTCTTGAGGTTACGAACCAGCTCATGCAAGAATTAAATTATTTGGCGCAGGGCTCTAAGCTTCTTCAAATCAAAGAACTGAGGGAAATTGATCAAGATATTCAATTCGAAATCCGCTCGTTTAAACAGTAGCAACCAAATAAGGAGTGAGAATAGTCTTAGCCCTATATAGATTCCAAGTTTCCCTACCTGCACTTTTAAGGACATGATTAAGGCTCAATGGAGTACAATAAACAAAGGAGGAATTCAGTTGCTGTATATGGGACAGGCGGGCCTTGCAGTGAAAATAAGCGTCAGAATGTTACCTTTTTACAAGCCAAAGTAAGTTTTAGGAAACCATTCTTGCTATGTCAGGTTTATAACCTTCTTTCGATTTTGTTAATAACGCATTGTATAATTTTAGACACCCCAGTAAATAAATACGGAGAACAAACAGCTGGAACCATTGCAAAATCAGCAGCCAGTCAAGGTATGAACAGTTTTTATAGGTTTGTTTTCCAACTACATACACTGCAGCATCTTCTTCAATCCATTAGGCCCGAAGGAAAGTCTAACCACTTAATGATTAACTCATTCCCACGTCGACATAGCACTTTTTGGACCAGGTAGGTATAGGAATATCGCGGTTTTAATAATTCATGACCATAAACTCCACTCTGTCACTGTCCTGTGGAACATAGCGGACTGAAATATGAAATGTTTCAGTTCTCCAATTAGATGTGTACCCTTTCTCGAGTAAACCTTTATGTCTAGATATTATGACAGTCTCAGACGTTGAATTTTCCTGTATTACAGTTTTTCTTTTGGAAATCGTCATAATGAAATCTTTGAGGAGCAGGCCATTGTTAGTGACGTCAACAGGTCTCATTCTAATCTTCGAACTGTTATAGGTATTCACGGTTCTGGGCAAAGGATCAATCCATTTACAGGAACCTCGACGCACAAAATCTAAGTATTATATCCTTAAGCGTTCGTATCAAATACTTGACACAGCAGTCATTATGATACTGATTGTATTATTATGATTATTCTACGTCTCAGTATTATTATGATTATTCTACGTCTAGCCATTAGTAATCTGAAAAGTCTATTGTAAAATGTCTTACCGCTATCAGACTGGACATTCTTAGGTAACAAATACAGATAAGCTAAAGTATCACTCATTGCTTTTGTAACATTGATGCCAATCTTATGCTTCAGAGGCCTTGCATAAGCCATTTAAAAAAATTAATAGCAATGAGTACGTACTTATAGTTTCTATTTTCTTTTGCACATTGAATCAAGTTCTGTTTGTAATAAGCCATTAGGATCTTAACCAACTATTTTTCTGCGAAGGAAATTTCGTCTAGTGGTGGAATGAAATATGCTAACGATTTTTTGCCTTGTGATGATATAATCTTTGAGGATTTTAATCCTGTGGGAGCTGCTGACGAGACGTTGCCGAGGTAAGACGTGTCGCGGCGGTGCTTACCCTCGGGACAACATGGGTGTGGAATTCGGGCTATATAGGGCCAGAATCGGGCGTTTTTGCACCAAGATATGCACGATGAAGAACAACATTGTCAAAAATGGAACGAGAGATACTGCATGGACCATTTTGGTTGTGATGACATTGTTAGTGATTGGAGTCAAGCTAAACGTTGGAGCTGCAACAATGGAAATGCTGGGGGAGATACTGAAAAGGATGGGGAAACTGGATAAGATAGAAGTGTTCGAGAAGAAAATAGAATGGAGGGAATGGAGAAAAGAATTGAAGGAAAGATAACTGAAAATATGGCGGAGATGAACGTTTTGTTAAAAAGGAAAAATGATGAAACAGAGAAATAATTAAGAAAATGTGACCGGAGAATAGAGGCCATAGAAAGAGCGGAGTACAGAAGAAGAAAACAAAATCTTGTGGTATTTGACATGAAAGAAAATCGAGACGGCAGGATCTGGGAGCAGATTGAGAAGCTTCTCCAAGATAAGCTCGGAATTGCATTAACGGGGTGGGAGATCGTGGACACGCATAGGATTGGAAGAATGGGAAGAGGACCAAGACCGATTGTAGTGAAATTGGCTACGACGAAGTTGAAATGGAAAATACTACAGAAGACGAGTCAACTGAAAGGTTCAAATATTTTAATTGAACAGGATTACACAAAACACGGAGCAGGAATTGAAGATAGAATTGATTAGAAGAATGAAGGACGCCCGGATAGGCGGGGAAAAAAGCATTTGTTAAACGCTTGAAACTCTACGTACTGTACTCCACAGGAGAGAAAAACTCCGAGACCTGAGATGCAGGGGGTTAGAGGAGGTTCCCACACCCTTCCTGGACAGATTTATGACACCCCATGTCAGTACAGTTACAGACCATTCAAAAACATTCTGACGGCTTCTACTTTTGTGAATGAATCTTCTCGGTTTTAGTGTACAGAGTAAATAGGGCGCATGTTTTTTTAATGGCCTTAGGCTATTCTCGTGGATTAACAAGTTCAGTAGTACGTTCATCTTTCCTGCATTTGAGCTACACAGTATGAGGGCTCTCGCGTTCTCCAGGAAGAGAAATCTGTGCTTTCCTTCGCGAATGGAATCATCGAAGTTTAGGCACCTCTATAGGTAGGGAATACTTTTGCTTCTCTACTTCACTTTGCGACAAAAATTATTAGCTATATTTTTGCTTTTTATTTCATGGTATACGATGGGCTTTGGATGAGTTCTGAAGTCCAACAAGAAGTATTCCGGAGTAATTAATCAATTAGTTAATCCTCCTCTTAATGAGATTCAATTGCCCGGGTACAGGGTTTAGGTTCTGGAACGGAACTAATCCTTGTTTCACATAATCTTGCCCCGTATCTCTTAACGGTCACGTAACCTAATCACCTCTCATTGGCTGCTGTTTTGTATAGACTGTTGTGCGGTAAAAATTAGTTCGTTATTTAACATGGTGATATATCTTTATATGTTGGAAGAGAATTGTCAAATTTATATTTTCGTAACTGCTTGAATGAAATATATTACGCAACAGAGTTGATTTATCTGAAATGCATGTTAATTCGTAAACAAAGTTAAGAGGAGGTTCCTTTGCTTTCAACCCCGCCTTTTAGATGACGTGATAGCACGTGCTTTAGCGGTAGTGCTGATATATTTGTTTATGTGACTTTTATCACTGACTTTGTTTTGAACTGGATTAGTCATATATTTCCATTCGAAGGTGTGTTGTGCCGAGTAGGAGAGCTAAATCATTTTATTGGTAGTTTATTGCACGTGTACTTATTATAGCCAGTTTTTCGCTGAAGCATCGCAAGGGATAACCTTTACAAAGCGGCGAAAAAAGAATTGTGGTGCATGTGTTTAATGCACTCACAGAGAAGAATCCGTCTTTGTCAGTGAGAGAAGTCGAACATCTGTGCTCTGAACTTACAGGTGTGAGTGTTAGACCCGTAGAAACATCGCGACGTGAAATTGAGACAACAGGAAAACTTACCACTCCAAGCAAAAGCAGGAATAAACAAAAGCGCGTGCCCGTAGAATGTGATGAGTTCGTGCTGTGCGTCGTTGTGTGCATAGTTTTTTCTTTAGAAGCGAACTCCTTAACATAAATAAAATTTTGTCTGCTGTAAATGAGGATGCAGATTTACAAATTTCACCAGATCTAGTCCGTATAGATTGCTTATAAGCTGGGTTTGTGAATGAAAAAAGGGGCAAGAAAAATTTGCTAAGAGACAGAGGCGATATTGCTGTGTGGCGAAAACGTTATTTAAGGACAATCAGACTGTACTGGGATACAAATCGCAAAATATACTACCTTGACAAGACTTGGGTAAATGAAGGACACACGAAAAGTAAAGTATGGTGTGACATGACTTTTAAGACTGAAAGGCAAGCATTTTTGCAAGGTATTTGTGCTGGTTTAAACAATCGCAGTAGAAAAGGCCAAAGACCTTTCATTATGAACTTGTTTCAGTTTCGTTGCTCATTCATTCAGTTTCAACTTGCTCAGTTTCATTATAAACTTGTATTTTTGCATGCCTTCATACCCTTATTTGTATGATTTTACTTATCTTCCTGGCAATTATTATGATGTTTACTGCAGGTTTAAATGTGACGGGAAGGCATGACCTATGGCGCGAAAGCATTAGCCAGTGAGGGTGAGGGGGAAAGTAGCTGTACGCGAAGTGATACATGTCAGCGGGGCAAGGTTATATGAAACAGAGATTAGTGTAGCTACACAACAAGAATGAAAATGGGTTTAGCCAATACAGTGTTCTCTCTTGACCTTGCTAGTTCTACAGCGAGCGACAGAAATGGGAAATGTATGTCCTTGTCTCACCAAATCCGCCTAGCGGGTAAAATGAACTGCGTTATCGCTCCTTTGTGTTGCAGTTACAGTACAGTAATATCATTAAAATCTATATAAGGAACAGCAGAAAAGCCATAAAGTACAAACTATTTATACATAATTCTCCCTGCAGTGAATTTTGATTAACCCAGGTTTCACATAAATAAAAGTTGTGCCCGGAATCACCTTTGAGCTTTGTTCATTTTGCGCAGAAATTTTAGTTCTTTTCTTTTAGCAACAATATCGCTTCTTTCAAGCAGAAACTTGCGACCACCTTGATTCTGCTATATTTGAACCCAAGAGATTTTAAAATGTTAAACTGTTATACACAGGAAATGTAGAGCCAGTATACCATATTTTCCCCCTCATTAAACATGTTCCATGTAAAAAACAGTTTTGAAAATTGTCTAATTTGGTAGTACGTTTTTACACTGCTCTATGCTTTCCACAACAATTAAGTATAGAAACTTCTTCATATTTGCTGAACTGCATGTCTTCTTTAACAATGTTTGTCAGAGCATAAGCACTCATACGAGAAGTTTGTGCCATTAGTTTTTGAACCTGAACATTTTTACGTTTGTAAACTTCCTTAATTGACATCTGTCGGAAAACAAATACATATGCTAGATAATATTTTTTGGCCTGGCTATAAAATCTTACGAGCTGTCTCGCAGTCACTGCTAGGCATACAATTACTTGGTTTGCTTAGCAACATTTTTACTAGCGTTGAAAAGCAAGTTTGCATTCTTAAAAAATCATTACTTCATTGAATGCAAGTTACAAAATGCATCAGCACGTGTCTGTTTTTCTGCACACTTTTCTCTCTAGTCTAGAAAGAATCGTATCATCATATTTGTCCCTACCTCTTAAACTAAAGTCATGCAAACAGGGGTTTGGAGAGTCACTCTGAGAGAAAATATCTCTCTGACATGGAAAAACAAAATAATTCTGTAATTTGTAGCTTTTGAATGTGCGAAGAAATTACCGCGAGGTGCGGCAAAACAAGCCGGTACTCGTGTTACTGTACAACTTCGCATTCACCTTATAAGTTACTCAGCGACAGACTCACCGACGCAAATAAAGTCCATGAGAGGAATGTGCCATCCTTATACAGTGGGACAAGGACAATGCATGTGACAGAGAACGCATGCTGCAAAAGGAGTAGAACCGTTAAGAAACATGCGCGCTATTCATTCAGTATACTAAAAGTATCTTAGTAGTTCAAATAGTTGTCCTAAAACAAATAAATAAAAATTCCAATATATTATAACGGATCGATGCCTAGCGATGTAGCAGTGTAATGGCCATCACAATTGGTTTGTATTTATGTGAGTACATATATTTGTAATTACTTAAATCTGAAATGTGAATTATTGACAGGTTGTGCAGAAACAATTACTTTGAAGAAGCCAAGACTTTTGTAAATTCAAAGGACAGCAAATACTTCACTTCCTGTTAGCCTGCAGAATCTGAACAATCACATGATATGTTTATGATTGTGTGTTTCTTATAATTGTGTACAGTGTTTATTTACCCTACAGAATAGAGTACAAGAAGACTTTTAGAAAGAAGTAGGACGTGAGGAGATTTTGAAACCTATCATCATAAATTAGCAACGCTCAGACGATGAAGACAGTGACAATGAAACTTTTTTTTTTAAATTTACGTCCTCCAATCTTAAGTCATATCGGGCGATGAATGAAATGGGTGAAATGATGCTCAAATGAGTCCGCGGTCCATAGAGCTCAGAGTTACCCGACATTCGTCTATCAGGATAAGGGAAAACCCCGAAAAAACCTTATCCAGGTAACTCACCCTAACCGAGATTCGAACTCGGGACCTCTTGAACGTGAGGCAGACACGTTACTATCTACGCTACCGAGGCGGGCAATGAGGAATTGTCTCTGGGCATAAATGTCATTGACAGCGAACCGGATGAACCACTACCAGTTTCGTAGGATTAAAAGAGCGGCCAATTCTTAAATCATAATTATATTTATAGCAAAGCAAATGTATGTATAATATGCGAATATACCTATTCCAATTTTAATGAAAACAACTGCAATATCATACAACTTTGGAAAATTCAAGTTGGTTTCCCTTACGTATAGCACCAAGTGGACTCTAGTATAGTGTGCGTGAGAGAGGGGAAACGCTGAGCGCGCATTGCACCTCATTTGCTGCGGAGCAGAACTCTTTCCATTTGAAAATCATTATGCAGCCGATATGGGCCTGGACGATTTCGATTGTTGTGCCGATGACATGGTAGATGGCATCGGCATCACGTGTAACCGGATTATTAGTATAGCCTCTACAAGAGTAATTATCGAATTATGCCAAGCTTGTTACGGAAGTGAGCCAACGGAAGTCATCTTTTTATTTACACTGCTTCTTTGACTATGGTCTGCATCTTACCGACAGCAGTTTAGTGATTTGCTCACGTTAGAAGGTTACGTCATTTCCTATATTCTACTCATAGCATAATAGGTAGAGCCGTTTCGTGACTTATTTCAAATGAATAAAACATGCATCACGCCTCCGTAGCATAGGTACTTGCGTGTGGTCTCAGTTTAAGGGACCAGAGTTCGAATCTCGACTAGGGGTTGTTCCTTGGATAAGGTTTTTCCCAGGATGTTCCTTTATCCAGAAAGACGAATGTCAGGTAAATCTAAGCTCTATGGATCGTGGGTTCATCTGAGCATTCATTTATCGTCTGATATGACTTAAGGTTGGAGGATGAACATTTAAAAGAGGCAAACGCACATACACATACTCTCTCTCGTTTTGTTTCTTTTCCCATTCGTTAGTTCTGTGTTTACAGATGCACAAAAGCACAAAAGGGTCCATGGAGCTTAGAGTTACAGATATAGATATAGAGATATAAGTTCAGATATAGAGAAAGCCACTATGGAGGAGAGGATATTTACTTCCATATCAGAAAAATGGGAACAACTTTTGTAAAGAAAGAAGATTAAGAAATCTACCAGTCTGCTCACTATCAAAATAAAAATACATATTTTACAACTTCTTCAATTTTTCATTCCGTACACCACATACATGCTCCAACTGCAAAATGAGACTGATGAAGATTAAGAGAGAGGCAGACGTGGAAAAGAAAAATGAACTAAGAACCATGTACAGACTGCAGAAGTTGCGTTCAAAATGGTTTTATCAGCTATTGAAAGAGGAAAACGCTAAGTCAATCACTATTTGCTTTGATATGCAGCAGAATCAACCACTTCCTAAACTTTCTGTTGCCGCTTCTATACAAAAGATGTGGCTGTATAATCTATGCATAATGATTCCATTTAAAATGCAGAACAAAGACATTTCCTTGTATACATGGTTGGAAACTGAATCTGCTAAAGGCTGCAACCAGGTTGCCTCAGCTTTGTACTACTTCCTGTGGGAACTGGAGGAAAGGATGTCAAGTAACACATCTTCTACCATTCGTTTATTTTCAGGCTCTTGCTCTAGTTAGAACAAGAACAGTGTGATGTTCATGCTTAGTGCTTTCCTGGAGAAGAGTAAAAAAATTTTCCGCATTTCACATATCGACCCAATAAGTGGCAAAATTATATTTCTCCTAATAGAGTATCCGGCAGAATAAAAAAAAAAAAGAGTTATGGAAAAAAAAGAGAATATCTTGAGTCCTGATGAGTACCATCAGATACTACAAAATCACAACTCTGTGAAAGTGTTCTTCAAAGACTGGAAAATTAAGGACTTGAAAGAAAGTGCAAAACAAACACTAAAGTCAAAGCTTCCTTTCAAAATGAATACTCAGCGAATCATAACATATTCCAAGCAATCAAAGGAAGACCATAAGTTCAAAATACATATTCTGCTTTGCCTGTGGAGGTGGATGTGATAAAACCGCGCAGCAAGTCCTGCAGCGAATTCCTGCTTCGATCTCAAGATGTTCCCACAGTTAATAGAGTGAGCAAAGAAAAGAAAAAAGATGTTAAAAATCTAGCAAAATCTTTTGCAATTCCTTAAACTGCAAAATAACTTTATGAAGATGTACTAGGAGATACCAATGAAAGTTAAAGCTTACTTATTCATATTGTTTGAAATTTCTTTGTATGTATTCAATATGTTTGTTATATAAATAAAGCAAAATATGATATTGTTATTGCGAATGTAGCAGTACTTAGTTTCTAAGTTTATACCTAATCCAACAATCATTATAAACATTAACACGTTGGCTGTATAATACATTATGTACTATGAAAAGTTGAAAATAAATGAAAAATAATGAATACATAAATAAAAAGTAACAATAACAAATGACAAAAATAACAAAACTTCATGTGTGAATTTCTCCTCACGCAGAAAAGTTAATCAGCATCTATTGGTTTTTGAAAAAGCTCTGCATTTTCAAACCTTAGATTTGCACTAGTTAAATAACTGCATTTGTTTCTTTTCACATTCACTGAGACAGTTTCAGGAAGGAGAATTGAATGATTAATATACTTGTTGTGCTAACCAATTAGTATTGTCAATAAATAGAAAAACCAGTTTTTCTTAGAAATGCATTTTGTGCATCTATCGAGTTTTTAAAGAAACAAAAAGCGCTCCGCAATTTGATTTCCTATGTCTGATAGTTAAATCTTACCGGGAGAGATCGCTCTGCCGCAACTTCACTTTTAACGTCCCCCAACGCTAGATATTACCGAACGTAAAGAAATAGGTGATATGATGCTCAGGTTTCATATAGCTTTGAAGTACCTGACATTCATTTTTTAAGACAAGGGAAAACCTCGGAAAGACCTTATACGGATAACTCACCCTGACCAAGATTCAAACTCGATATCCCTACAATGTAAGGTAGACACGTTACCTCCATACCACAGAGGTAGGTCCCAAGACATGTGATCTAGTGTTCGGGAGGTCCGGGTTTCATTTCCTGTCGGGTCTACCACTATGACCAGTTTTCTAATGGTTTTCTGGGGTTTGTAGGCAAATGCCGGATTGGCGCTCCTTTACCATGAATTTCATGCCTACTATCTGTTGCCTTTCTTCCATTTCATTCGTGTTGTCTCATTTTTTCTTGATTGTAGGATCAGGAACTACTATTTGTATGTTGTGCCAGAATGGTGAAATTATCTCCTCTTGCTGGATAAATAAGATGTCGTTTCTTCCTAGGTGTTTCCTGTCTCTTCTCAGTAACCCCAGGTTTCAGTTGGATTATGTAGGCTTACCCGGCATCATGACCGTCACGTTGATATCCTTTCGCATTCTTTGCTTGATAACACACTCGTCCGGATCTGATTGCTCTTTGGATCTCCCTAAGAGCCACATGGTAGCTACAATGACCCACATATGATCTTTTCCGGTTATTGGAAGCGTTCCTGTCTGACTGCACAGTCTTTTCATACCGAAAAGCTTGAGACAATTTGTCACTAACACTAGTAGTACATATTTTCTAAACTCCAGATCTTACACGAAGTCATTACTGCATATCATATGAATAGCTCAGGGAGCTCAAGACATGAAATCACCTTTTTTGCGCCCTCCTCTGTGGTGTGGAATAGCTCGTGTCTCTCATATTCAAGAGGTCTCGAGTTCGAATCTCAATTAGGCGAATTATCTGTATAAGCTTCTTTACAGAGCTTTCTCTTATGCTCTGAGAGAACCATCAGGTAGGTCGAGACTATAAATTCGAGGATCATTTGAGCATTTCACTCATTTCATCATCCGATATGAGCTACATGGAGCACTTCATTAAGTAATTAATTAATGTATTATTATTATTAATTATTATTATTATTATTATTATTATTATTATTATTATTATTATTATTATTATTATTATTATTATTATTATTATTATTATTATTATTATTATTATTATTATTATTATTATTATTATTATTATTATTATTATTATTATTATTATTATTATTATTATTATTATTATTATTATTATTATTATTATTATTATTATTATTATTATTATTATTATTATTATTATTATTATTATTATTATTATTATTATTATTATTATTATTATTATTATTATTATTATTATTATTATTATTATTATTATTATTATTATTATTATTATTATTATTATTATTATTATTATTATTATATCACCATCTTCAATATTGTTATTCTATTTATTATGCTGCCCACATTCGAAAATAATGAGAGCGTCTAAGCTTTATTTGCATGAAAGAATAAACGATATAGATAATCGACGCCTACACTCCAAAATGAGTGTGCCACACAGAATTTTGCGAGTGACCATTACTACGACCTTGCCTACATTATGAAGGATTTTTAGCTATTATCATGAATGTACAAAGGGATATTTTCTTCTAAAATAGCTTAGTGTTAATATTATAACGATATTGTATCACTACCTTATTTGTTGTTTCAGTCTCTTCACCTCATCGAGGAAAACCCCAAGAAAAAGCTTCTCAGTATAGACAGTGATTCGGCGTATTTTCCTGCAAAGTACACAAGCACCATTTTATTAGGAACGCACTGTAACACATAAAGCACATATAAATATACAATTTCACACCTTATATTTTCCATCTTGCAATCCTTGTAAATAATACAATTTATTTGTCATTTGTGAAAACTTTTTTCACGAAGAAATGTTAAAATTTGAACATTAGAGATATTCGTTGTTTTTAATATTGACAAATATAATGTTACTGAATTTGCAAGTGTTTTGCCTTACAATCAAATACTAGATTCTCATATGCGGTTATAATATAAGCATTTTGTTTACAAGTAATTTAAATATTGTAAACGAAGCTATCAATGTAATATTCTCTTACATAAAAAACAGCAAAAGAGTATGGAAAGTTTTAGTAAATGCACAGCAAATATAAAGACCAACTACATAAAATGCTGCTTAACAGCACTGCCAGTGATTCCGATAAGGCCGAGGTTCATGTAAGTTATAAGACGTGAACATTTTAGACTCAGAATTAACTATGAGGTCACTTTCCTTTGAACAAACTGAAAGGTTTTAAATCAGTATTTTAACAACAGAGCTGAACTGTGAGGTATTGAACATGATTAAAACATTAATTACACAATGCAACAGAGACATATTACTTTTCCATAATGTCGGATTTATTTATTTATTTATTTTGACGTACTGAACTCGAAAATGATATTCAAGATATCGCATCTCACACAGTTTGTTAGCATATATATAATATATATACTATAATATATATATTATAATATATATATATTATAATATATATATATAATTAGTGAACAGATGCACACAGAGAATGTGGTACACAACATGCACTAAGATAATTAATTTCCAAATTTCTTAGCTGTCATGGAGTGGCCCCTGCGTTTCTTCTTATGGGGAATACGAGAGTCGGTTGATAAGTCATGGGCCTCACAATAAAAAAAAATCTATTTCTCAACATAATCTCCAGAAAAGCTAATTCATTTGTCATATCGATGTTTTAAGTCAATTAAATCATCTCTGTAGTGTGATTTATCATGGTCCTCAAAATAGCTGTTTATCGCATCAATGACCTCATCATTGCTATGAAATGTTCGTCCTTCAAGACATTTTTTGAGGTCCGGTAACAGGTGGTAGTCACTGGGTGCTAGATCTGGCGAACAAAATGAAATGTGTTGTGTTTAATGCCCGCTTTTACTACATACGGCACCGCAGGCGATGACACTGATGATACACGAGATGAATATGGAGCACCGGTGGAATGAGATGGCGGGGGAAACCGGATATCCCGGAGAAAACCCGCCCCAGCGCCGTGTTGTCCATCACAAATCTCACTTTGCGGTCGCCTGGTATCTGGCGAACAGGGTGGATCTTCAAGCAAATCGGACTTTAATTTACACATTTTTTCCACTGCAATGTCTGGATGGAAGAAGCAAATTTTTTTCTTTGCCAAATGCGGTATTTTACTTTTCACCTCATGACTCAAACGTTGCAGTAAGCTTTCTTAGTAATCACCAGCGCTTCTTTTTACCATTTTCCAATTAATCAATAAAAATAGTTCCCTCTGCATCCCAGAAAACTCTCGCCATAAATCTTGTTAGCTGACAAAATTAACTTTGCCTTTTTTGGAGTTGGTTTACCTGACTCAATCCACTGTTTTGACTGCGATTTACTTTTTGAAGTGTAGTGATGTACCCAAGTTTCATCCATGGCCATTAGTCGTCTCAAAAATATACTGGAATTTTACGGTACAGCTCAAAATTCTGAACATAAACTGTTTTTCTTTTCAACTTTTGATCAGGTGTCAAAAAACGTGGCACCCATCTTATATAGACCTTGTGAAAGCCAAAAACATTACCTGAAATATTAACTGCACGTTTCGATGTGTTTACAGCCTCTGCTATGTCAGAAAACTTTAATCTGTGGTCTTCCAGTACTAAACAATGAATTTGTGCAATGTTTTCTGGAAAGGTGACTTCCAGAGCGAGGCTCAGCATTAGTGCTCGTACGTCCCATTTTAAACTCTGAAACTCACCTTTTAATCATTGTATATGAAGGGGCAGATTCTTTCAATGTGCTGTCCATTTCCTCCTTGATTTCTTTAGGTGTTAAGCCTTTCAAATGGAAGTATTTAATCCCTGCCCGTTTTCCCAAATCCTCCATTTTCGTGAAATCTCTAGAATGGTCTTGTTTAAAATCCTATCATTCAAAATCTAAACAATCTATTGAACTATAACTAGGGATACAAGTTAGTTCAAGTTAAACTATATCATGCTATCCGTCAAACTGGCCCCGTGGTACCATCTCCATGTGAGGTCCGGGACTTATCAGATGACCCTCATATTTGCGTGTTCATGGTGAAGTATCCAGTAGGAGCTGCTCAGCATCAGAACATTCCAAGTTCCCTGGTATCGTCGTGTGATGTATTTGATATGCTGGTAGAATATTTGACCCCTTTCCTCAGTTACAGTACCTAACTTTGGAGGAAGAAGTTTAAGGTAACTCAAAATTAGTGAGATCCCTGCATTTTGAATTTCATCATTACGTTTTCAACTAGTATTTCGACATACTCTAGGCTAGGATTATTTCCCAATAAATATTCAACCACACGCTAAAAGCAATGCATGCTTTTTGCTGTATGGCGTTCATTTAAAAAAGGAAATCAACAAGCGTTGATTTCCAAATATCGGGAGCAGTGAGCACCCCCTCTTTTAAATTTAGCATCTGGCAGGTTGACGAATTTGTAACACAGATCCTGAAACACTTATCACGCTAGGAAGTGACATTACACACTGCTTTCATCATGCAGAGGTGAAAAGAGTGCTGTCTCTTTCCAAAAGAGAGTCACTTGAAATTGTTGCCCCCTGGAAGCAATTCAAACCTTTGGGGCACTATTTTTGCTCCCAAAGTTTATCACAAGTCCGACTGTCCCATTCACAGATGAAATGGGAACTTGCTATAACCTGATTGTTGTCTTAGAATCAAAAGCACCCCTTTCAAATCACCATACAACATTCAGTACTGTGCCTCATAATGAATGATAGTAAGAAGTGCCTTAATGTTGTCTTGGGTTTCATTAGGCTGCTCACAATGCCCTAAAGGTAATAAGGTGTACAAGTCAATTTGATGTAGCACAATCGATACACGTACAAGCGATATACAAACACACAACTTGATTTAGATGAAGTGGCAGATCCCGAAATATGCGCAGTTGGGGGACGACCCTGAAATAATTACAAGCAAAAAATGTACAACCATTCAGTGTTATAAATATGAGAGAGGAAGATTTATATGATTTTGTCTCTGAAAGCGATACATGGTTGAATACATCAGTTCTGCTTCTTGGATTAGAATTATGAAGAAAAAGCTCCCACCATAGAAATAAATTCGTTCAGTGAAATTGAATCTTGGAGGGAGCACAACATCTTGAAATAGCATAATTCCTTCAAGAATATCATTCACTTCATTTTGTAACACTACTTGGAAGAAGACCTATCATTAGTGATGCCAAGAGAAAATATTTGCTGTTCACGTTGGACTTTACAGACATGCATCATGCATTTTACCATCATCTTTCTACACTATAATTGGGTGTCTTACACAGTTGTTTTAAATTGCTTTGAATGTATTTTGTTAATTTATAATGGATGTTGTGAAACCATTTTCTAAACAAAACATCTTATTTCGTAGCGCCAAACCGGTTTTTTTTCCTTCTCCTGTAAAAATTTCTTTTCATGTCTTATTACCTTGTCCATGTCAACGCCTCAAATATTCCTTTAAAACTCACATATACCAACTTCAAAATAGATAGTCTTCTCCACCAATACAATCATGATATGTTTTAACTGCCTCCTTTTTAACCTGAAGTGAATCCCACTGAACTTATTTGGGGCACATCAAAAAACTGGGTGGCTTACAGAAATGTTACGTTCAGAATAGGGGACGGAATTCAGCTATCTGATGACAAAGTTTCCAGCATTTCAAGATAGGATTGGCAAGAATGATGCAGGCACCTGAAGAAAATTGAAGCAGAATATATGCAGAAAGAAAGATTATTTGATGTGGGGTAAGAAATAGTAATTCACTTGGGAGAGCACAGTGATAATTCTTCTACTGATTCTTCAAATGGAAAAGATGAAGAGTTTGAAACAGAAGAAGCAATAAAAGTGAAGCAAACATTTAAGATGATGAAAATACATCGTCAACATGCACATAGTGGTTGAAACCAGCCTGAAGAGTGCAAGCAGATCTCAGCTTGCAGGGAGATAAGAGAGCTAGTGCACGTCTGCATGTTACCCCCACCACACTATTCCATAATAATTCTTCATTGCGCCTCGTACTGCCAGCTCAAGTGAATCAAACTGTACATGAGTCAAAAAAGCCTCCAATTACCTGGCGCATTTGAAATTTCGAAGTGATCCATCAAACCTTGTACTTCACTGCGGCACATTGTAAAATGCAATGGACGTACCAACTGCTAATATACATATGTAACGCATGCAATCTTAACCCGAGGCGTTCTGCTTCATATTTTTTCAGTTCCATAACACGGAGTATATCATTTATAGTGAACAACCCGAGTGAACGGAAGAGGGTCTCCATCTGCCCACACAACTTCTGATGGAATACATTGCTCTAAGAAATACGGTTCTTGTGGCTTCAATGTCACTATGTTCCATTATTACCTTTCCTTTGTCACTCCATTTCCCATATAGGATTCATATTTTCTTAAAATGCAGAGAATGGAAGATTCACCGCCCTCAAATCCCGTATCTTGTTTCGTTTCGATCAGAAGCTTATGCCATTCTATATTTCGAAAAATTTGGCGACGCAATAAATGCTTGTGGGCATCGTCAGGGTCAGTCACGGATTAGCTGCTTTTATGCACTTTCCGAGGGGAACTAATTTTAGCGCTTTCTCCTGCATAAACATACGCTTCTACTTTACCTACCATTTTTTCTGTTTCATGTCTACCCGCTTCACAAAGGTCAGCTGTTTCCCTGCAACAATCGGCAACACTGTTTAGCGTACTTCTCACCTGTTCCATGCCATGCCATGCCATGCCATGCCATGTGGTGCTGGCTTATATAGCCAGAAGGTTTTTGCTGCGTGCCCACCCGTTAAGGGTTTTACCGCAGGTAAGGTATAAATTTCGGGATGTTGTAGGGTGAGATGTGGGTTTTTAGATTGATGTTGGGTATGAGGTTACAAACATGTACCTAGGGGTTGAAGGACAGGATGCAATGCCTTGCACCCTGGTGTTTTTATTTGTTTTTACTTTGGGGGATAATTTTGATGCCAAGCAGCTTGGAAGGATTATGTGGAGCTCAGCTTTAGCTGCTGTACGGATTAGCTCCTGGGTTATCTCGGATGCCCGCAAGCCATGCGGGGTAACCGGTGCTGTCTAGAACGGCGTCTAGTGGGGTCATAATCTCCCAAGGACCTGACAAGGGCGCTTCTGTGGTTGGGTAAACTTGCGTATAATTTTGAAGCCCGGCGCCTAATTTCATCCCCCACGTATGGAAGACTCGAGGCCTCGTGAAGCAGCCTGGTAGGAAAATAACGTCCCACAGAATATATAGACCTAAGTCCTCTATTCTGTGCACGTTGGAGCCATGCTAGCCAACTGTCTGCGGCCATGCCCCAGATCTCGCAGGCGTAAAGCATAACTGGGATTATCAGCGCTCGGAAGAGGTATAACTTCATGTCAACTGGCATCGAGGTTGATCCCAGCATTGGATACAGGGAAGCAATTGCTCCCTGTACCTTCGCCGATCGGTCCCTGATGTGTTGGCGAAAAGTTAGACTCCTGTCTAAGTTGACACCTAGGTACTGGACAGAGTTGGTCCACTCTATCCTTCGACCTCGGTAGCTGAAGTTGGGGCAGTCTGCGGGGGTGTGGCGCTTTGTAAAAAGTATGGCGTGGCTTTTGTCCGGATTAACGGACATCCGCCAACGCCTACACCACTGTTGTGTGAGACAGAGATGTCTTTGTAAGGGATTGAAGGCTCTGAGGATGTGTTTGTCTTTGCAGAAGAGTCTCTACTGTTCCTTCACCCCAAAGAAGTTTTTGTAGACGTGTGAAGTACGCAAAGTGGTTTTGCTTCAGCCATTGTCAGAACTGTTAAGTACCTTATCATCATATAATGGAGTAGACTTGTACCTCGGAATCATTTAATTTCACTGTTAACAGTAGATGGTTCCAGCACACGTGTTTTGAATCCTATTGCCCAATTGGCAATATTTTTTTTGCCGTGGTATGGCAGCAGGAAGGTTGAAATTTCACACAGATGTAGTTTGAAGATTTCTGTACAGAGGGTTTATTTTTGTTCGCGTGCAGCTCTAGCGGGAGAAGCGTGAACTATGCAACAAAAATGGTGCACGTACTACTGCCATCCACACTTGAAGAACAGTGAGGTGTAGTACGATTTTTATGGGCCAACGGGCATAAACTGAACGAAATCTACAGAGAAATTAGTGGCGTGTATAATGAAGAATTTTTGAACCGTAGTAATGTCTCCAGGTGGTGTGCATTCTTCCAAGCGGACCGTGTGAACTTCACTGATTCACCACGTTCCGGGCGGCCTGTAACAGCCGGTACTCACCAGAACAATTGAAGCGGCAATTTTGAACGACCGGCGAGTGCAACTGCGAACCTTTCACAACAGTTCAACATTTCCTTCGGTGCTGTGTATGATATCGTTCATGACACCCTGAAATTTCGTAAAGTTAGTTTTCGCTTGGTGCCTAAGATCCTGACAGACAACCACAAAGGTCAGCGAAAAATAATAAGCTTGGATTACCTAACGCGGTACATTGCGCAAGGGCATGGCTTTCTGCAAGGAATTGTCACTGGCGATGAGTCATGGGCGTACCGCTACACGCCCGAAACAAAGAAGGCCTCACTGGAGTGGAAATATGCTGGTTCCCTAGTGAAGAAAAATTCAAAGTTACTCAATTTGCTGGGAAAGTGCTTGTAAACTGTGTTTCGGGATATGCATGGTGTTTCATTGACGGACTTTGCTGAACATGGGACCACTGTGAACGCTGCAGCCTACATAAGACTTTGGCGAAGTTGCATCGTGCTCTTCGCGACAACACCACAACATTAATGCTGACAGTGTCAAACTTCTTCATGACAACGCTCGGCCCCATGTTGCTGCTTCTGTTAGTGAAAAAATCAACGCATATGGTTGGGAGGTGCTACAGCATCCACCGTATAGTCGGATCTTGAACCATCGTACTTCCATCTATTTGGCCCCAAGAAGAAATTCCTGGCCGGCCCACGCTTTGCGACAGATGCGGAAGTGAAATCAGCAGTCCGCAATATGCTATCCAAACGGACTTCTACGAACAGGGAATATTGAAACTGGTACCACGATGGGAGAAATGTGTTGATAAACTTGGTGACTGTCGAAAAGTAGAAAAAAGATGTAAGTTCAGTAGTGATCTTTTTTAACTATTAAACCTTTTGTTTTAGTCGTTGTGAATTACTTTTCTGTCCGCCCTCGTACGTTGTTATATATTTGCCCACAGCGCAGCCACCATTGTTCGTAATGGGAACTTTAATACTAACACGTACTTTCTTCCACAAACACAACATAGCTATAGACAGGCAACGCCATTTTTAGTGTAACCGTTTTCTGTGTGCCGGACGCAATGTTGAACAGTTAAAAGCGATACGTCGCTTCTGTGCTTCATATGATGATAACTTCAATTCCACAGTCGGGATTTAAACCACGGATCGTCCGGTCTCCGTCCGGTTACTCTATCACTGAGCTTCCATAGCAACGCGCTAGCATGACATTAACTGCAACTTTACTCGCAGTTTTTCCAACATTTACACATTTCCTTTTCCACAACTAGCATTTTAAGTGCAACAATAGTTTATTAAAAGAGTTCATGCTGCTGTACAGTGTCAGAAACCTAGATTGCACTCAATTTTCTGTTTCTTAAAAACTGGTAACTTTCGTTCGGTTATTTATCTCCAATACAAATTACGAAATGCGGACATGGTGACTTCCTACTGTAAACGTTCACTTACCGAAAGTGCTACAAGTGTGTATACTTAGTATAGATTTTTAATATATTTGTAGAAGATTGGTAGAACTTTTAAACGGGAATGCATAATATTTGCTTTTACAACAGATTATACGAATCTGAAAGTCTGCTCCAAATTAATAACTTAACGTTTAATGAAATCGAGTTTGGTTTTTGCATATTCATCTTCTTATTTCTAAATAGTAAATACTGTGAAAATGAGCTTGATGGGAAATCCTAGTCAATGTGGCCTCTAAACTGAGAGTAGCAGCCTCTCAACCCTTCTAAAACTACCTTTTACTTTATTGCTTATTTATGGCATGGCAGATAGAGGAAATATAGAATTGCACTAATCTAATATCCATAAATAATTGAAATCCTAGTTTTCACTTCCTTGAATGCAATATAAGTTTTTATTTAGAAAACCATTTATTTGCGTATGTGGTATAGGTGTACGTGTGTGTTTGAATACCATATGGACCTCTAACATAGGCAAGCGGCACAATCAATGGGCTGTCCATGGTTAGGACCTAACTAGCACATTCTCTACATTTAAGTACCACAGTTGGGTGGATTACGTGTAATTTATCCGCCAGGCAATAAAATTATACGGTTAATTTCGATTTCCCAGAGCACGCTGGTTAAATCTCTTAGGGATTATCATTCCATAGAACGCTGCCTAAAGCGATATCGGCTTCCCCACATGGCTTGCGGGAATATCCGGTAACTTGAAAGTGTTTACAACAGCTCCAAATTAATTACAACCACCCAAAAACTTGTCTCAATTATCAAGATTACTATATTCTTAACTTAAATATTTCTTCAGCGGTGCACAAGGGTCATTGTAACCGAGTTCACAGCCGTTGGGAATCAAACAAGTATCTCCTTTCTTGTCCCCATCCTAGTTCTCATCCGCCATGAATAACCCACATCCTGTCACTTCGTGGTTAAGCCCTTCCAGGACATGCGAAAACTTTACCACATCGGACTGTCCCTCAGCCTGCCAACTCCTTTGCTCGTTCGCCTATCTTACGCGAGCAGAGCCTATACTCCCACGTGCAGGTGAACCTGGTAATATAATAATATATAAATACACCCAGATTCCTATCTCCACTGGTTGATGTGTGCCTGCCTCCGTCAACCTTCAAACGGACGGCCAGACGCAGATAGTATTGGACGTGTTCACTGCGTAGACGGGTGGCCGTTAACACCACGACTAGATTAATTTATGCCCATAAAATAAAGCTTGAGACAAATGACAAATTTTATAAAGCAACCAAATAAAACCACACTAGCGGGTACTGCCCCCCGCACCTACTTAGCCTTGCTGCTCGGCCACAGGAGTGTGAGCCGGTCTCATATTCAGCAGCAGCATTTCCCCAAGTCTAGCGGCAAGCAGTGGGCTCTGACAATCAGATAGTTTTGCCATTCGGCCGCCAGAGTGCGACCCGGACGAATCTAAAGGGTGATACACTAATAAAGTATAAACTTTCTTTCCTGATTCAGGACAAAATGACAAACTGGCCACGAGACATAGGATCCGCAAGACCAGAGCCTTCAGGACCCTAGATTCTGATCTCGAATTCTATGACTCGTTTAGGCGCCTCGCTACGGGAGGTCCGTTTCTCTGCGGTCAGTCGAAGGGACAACGCGTCAACCGTAATACCAAATGATGGTCAACAATCCTCCTCCTATGGAGGTAGCTTGCTCCTAAAACGCGTAGGGGCTCAAAAAGAAAGAACGCGGCTGTATAGAGTCCTACACTAGGTGAAACAGGCCGAGCTGTCTCGGATAACCCATCATATCCTCTTCTGCCTGAGTCTGAGGAAGAGTCCTTGAATATTTCAGGTTGATGTGGAGCGGAAATAATCCAACTCGGGATTCAGGAATTCGGATCAAACAACATCTCCATCCTCACAGGGTATATCGAAATCCCCAATTGAAAAGGAGGCAAAACTGTCGCAAATAATTGTTGACAGCTTCACAAATCTGGTCGCCATCATGTGTCGATTCGAGACAAGGATAAACAAAGGTTTCGAGGTTAAGAGAAAGTCCTGAAGTTAACATCCATACTTACAGCCCTGGAGACTTTGAGGCACCCAAACAGGTATTATCGGAGTTAGCAATCCCTTTTTACTCATACTCTCCCAAGAGACCCAAATGTGGAGCGACGGGTGCTAAAGAGTCTGGTCTACGAGTGCCCTCCAGAAGAAATATAGGCCATACTCCAATTAGTGGCACATCTGTAACGCAGCTGCCTAAACCAGTGCTCACAGAGGAAGATCTTTTAAAATGTTCAATGCCACTCTACCTGGTCATTGTTGACAGGATCCCTGAAGAGGCAATGCAGCCAATAGACGCTATTTGATACTACTTGACACTGTGATTTAAGTCGAGCGCATTCACAGCCAGAGTGGAGCAGTTCGGTGCTACAGATGTATGGCTTTCAATCACTCTAGCATGTCATGTGAGCGCAAGATCGCATATCTGCGATGTGCTGAGCTCCAACTTGTGTGGGACTGCTACAAAGCTCCCGAGAAGATAGCTGTATATATAAGGAAGCCCAACTATGTGAACTTCAGCACACTTTTTAAAACTAATCATGGCAAAAGACATATATAAATGCGCTATATTCATCAAGAATATCATATCGTAGACGCCTTTCCGCCTCCGTGTATCATAGCATGTGGAAGCATGCCCATTTGGGTTACCATCGGTGGATTTAACACACTGCTGATAGCGGCATATGTCGCACCAGATCATCGCTTCTATGAAGCCGATTACACCACCCTTATGATAGTCAGTGCTTCGCACTGCAGGAGACCTCAAAGAAACATGGGCTCTGGAACAGAGGAGATGTCCCAGCTACATAATTCTGTCACTGACACTTAAGAGTATTACATCGGTATCACACTCATCATAATGTGCCATCATTTTGTCATTATTCTTCCCTGTCACAGAAATATCGCAAGAAACACTTGCCACATTCACTTTTACAAGATAAGACAAAAATGAACAAAAAGTGATCAAACCATATCTATGGGGCTAGGAAATGCCGTCCTTTAAAAAAGGCATTTCTTAGAAAGAAGAAAGATTGCTCTTTTCAGTGACGTAAAGCGCATCCCTATAGGATGTTTCAAAAATAGGTTTACAGCCTCACAAGCATTGTGTTGACGATTAATTAACGTATGATTAACATATGATTAGCTTTCCATGATTCATAGACTGACGTCTCTTATCCTCTACGAGCAATTTTTACTCAGGATGGTATCGTGGATTTTCTCCTTTTCATGTTCGAGTTGGTATCCATAGTTGGTGTATTTTGAGGCGTTTATGAATACAGATTGAATATCAAACATCTGTTTACGCTTGATTTTTGGATTTCGGTGTTGTTTTGTATTCTTTCAGGCAGAATCAAATCCTAATGTTAACAATGAAATAATTACCATGCATGTTGAACTGCAACATTTTAAGTGAACCCCTTTCAATAGCAGTGTCACATTGGAGCAGATGGAGCTCTTTTGAAGGGGAAGAATCGAGTCAGGCAGCTGAGCCGCATCGTGGAGGAGGGGGTGTAGTGGAATCACCTCACTTTGATGTTTATTGGCTGGTGGAGCGGGAAAGGTATGTGTTCAAGGAGGAATTCGCCAAGAAACTGTGGTGGAACTGTGTAGTTACTGGGCGAGTGCATTCTATAGTTTTCAGAATGTAAGGAGAGAGAATTCGGCTTCTAGAACAATCTGTCGTACCCGGAAGGATTGTATAAAATCCGATGCAAGGCATGAAGCAGTGAGTAATGAGATAATAGTACTAGAGTAGAAGTGAAAGATTGGATTGGTCTGGATTGTTCGGAGGGGATTCGGCACCTCTTCCAGACTGGTCTGTTGTACCTATGTCCCAAGTGGGGCAACACCGGGAGGGAGGATGAGTCGAGAGGAGACAACAGGGTGGCCGACCCCAAGGAACCACTACAGTACAGAGGGCAAGGTTCCTGTAATTCAGGAGATAGAAGCTCCCCGGTAGTAGGTAAGACAATTCGCCAGCTCATTTCCCATGGCCCCGAAACATTCACGAGGCCGATTCGGAGACTGGAGGCCGCCTTCCCATGAGCAGAGCATTTCAGGCAATCTTGCACAACCGGCATCCCACCTGCTGCGCTTCTGAATCAGCCCATTAAGTGGCTCGGAGATCGAAGTCCGTCTTGCCGGATGGGAAGGCGTTTTCCTCAGAGCATATCATCCCGCCACGCACCAAGGAGACTTCCACAGACACTTCTTCCCTGAAAGAAATCATCAGATGAGAGATGATATGAAATGATAATGCAGGTGAAATGGGGGAGAGGAAGTTTGGGGGATATTAACCTACGTCTAGCGACCCGGGAGAACCTCTGAAAACACCCATGGGTCAGGTAGGTTGGCCACGAGAATCGAACCCGGGCCTCCCAAATGCGAGCTACAGATTAAACCGCCTGAGCCATCCCGCTCAGTAGAAGTGAGAAAAGTATGATGCTTCGAGTTGACTGGCTCCGTGGAGGAGTCGGCAGGCCGTGGAACAGTGCAGGAAGCAATTCACAAGTCACTAGTTGCACCCCCATAGAAGGAAACGGCGAGCAGCGAAGCAGTTAACACGTGAATATCGGAGTTGTGTTTAGAATAGGCGTGTAGCCCCATATAAGAGGTGGACCTTGGTGATGTATGAAAGATCATTAACAAAACAAGTTTGTGTGTGCTAAAGAGACTTAAAAACATTGTACAGATGTTTCGGATAGTTTGCTTTTGTGAAAGAGGAATTGATGGTACGTAGCACTGAACTAAAGGTTTGGTGACAAATGAAGTTTAAAGCAGTTTTGCTTCTTTATTCATTATTCTATTAAACAAATTTTGCATACAGCTTCTAGCTTAACCATATAACAGTCTGCAGCGCGAGTTTCGAATAACTTTAATGTGGGACTTATTATTTGCTGCATTTAATTCATATTCTAACTCTTATAAACCCATAAAGCCACATTCGTAAGCAGCTAAACGATCAACGTATTACGGAAAGAACAACTTTTTCTTTGAAACTAATCAGTTTATCTAAAAACTGGAGAGATATCTGTAGTTTTCATGTGAGGATTTTAGTTAATTTAATCCTATTACTCGATTTTCCTTATGAACGTATTTATAGAAGAAAATATCTATAAGATTGGAGACAAACAGGGGATAAAATAGATAGGGAAAATTATCTAGTAGAAAGACTCGGATAGAGGTTATTATATTACTAGAAGCGGAAAGAAATGTGTGGGGAGAAAAGCTAAGCCAGAAGTTAAGTGAGGATGAAAAAAAGAGTGATAGAAAATCATTTGGGCAATGGTAAGTAAATTAGACAAACGTAGAGGAGAAAACTAATATTATATCACCAACATCATGGTGTTTCAAGGGATTCCTGGGGCTAAAACCTTGATTTTACAGTAAAATTTGAGAAGTAAAAATGCATTGAAAATATATATGTTGGATAGTAAATTCACTTTGACCGAGCGGGATGGCTTAGGCGGTTTAGTCTGTGACCCGCATTCGGAAGGCCCGGGTTCGATTTCCGTGGCCGACCTACCTGACCCAGGGGTTTTCTGATGGGTTCTCCCGGGTAGTTAGGTGAATGCTGGGTAGGTTCATTACATACCCCGAATCTCCTGTCTCTCCACTTCATCTCCATTATCATTTCACATCATCTCTCATTTGGCGGTCTGCTTCAGGGTAGAAGTGTCGGTGGGTGTCTCGGCGGTGCATGGCAGGATGATATGCTCTGAGGAAAACTAGTTCCTCCTCTGGTAGGTCGGTTGCCGGTCTTCGCGTCTCTGCTGGGACCATTTCGGGATCACCAGCCAGGGACCTTTGGGGCTCGGCTGCTGGGCTCGTTGCCGTCACGCAGTAGGGGAGCGTGTCCGTTGTCCTGACCTGTCGGGGGAAGTCTCTATCCAAGTAAACTGTGGGGACCCTGCCCTCTGCGCTGTCGTGGCTCCTTGGGCCGGCCGCCCTTTGTCTCCTCTCGCCTCATCCTTCCTCTCGGGGGTGCCCCCACTTGGGGGTATAGGAACAATGGGCCCAGCATGGTGGCCTACCTACCGAATCCCCTCCGTAGTGAAATGCTAATCCTAAATTCACTTTGAATGAAATTTTGGAGCAAATTAAGTATTTAAAAGCTAATAAAGCATGCGAAATGGACGGAATACCAGGGGAATTTTGGAAAGCCTGGGCAGAGGACCTAAATAGATCCAAAATACTAGTGCAGGTACTGAATTTAATCTTCAAAGAGGGTAAAGCCCCAAAAATTGGAGAATGGGAATAGTAACCTCAATATACAAAGGTAAAGGGGACATACGAAATCCGGCAAACTATAGAGGAATTAGTTTACTTTCAATACATGGGAAAGTCTTCACAGGAGCGTTACTAGAAGATTACAAAATTGAGCAGAGAAAGAAGGAAAAGGCTGGCCCTGTAGCTCACTTGGTAGAGCACCCGCCTGCCGTGCTAGAGCTCCCGGGTTCGATTCCCGTTTGGGGGTGGGGATTTTTCTCCGACCAAGATAATTCCTCATCTTCCCCAGAGTCTGGAAGTATGAATGAGGGTGCGAATGTGTGCGTGATCTAATGATTAAAACCCAAGGAATACGAGTTAACACCTTCGGTATGTTCCAAAGGAGAACGGCCGCTGATATGACCATTGTAGTTAAAGGCGGGGTAAAAAGGGGAATAAAAAAAGAAGAAGAAAAATGCTCACCACTTCAACTAGGTTTTATAAAAGGTAAAAGAACGGTAGACAACATTTTTATATTTAGAACGTTAGTAGATAAATATCTCAGCATCAAAAGAGGGAGATTATATTTACTGTTCCTAGATTTAGAAAAAGCCTTCTATACAATTTCTAGGGAAGCACTTTGGATTAAATTGAGGAAAAAAGGAGTAAGAGAGAACTTTATAAGAGTAATCTAAAAAACGAGGGCCGTTCAGAAAGTAACCTCCAGTTGATTGCAAAAAAATTCACCAAGTTAAATAAAAATATTTTAATATAAACATCTTACAACTACATCTTTGCACTATTTTTCTACATAGTCTCCATAACGATTGAGGCACTTATCGTACCTGTTCACAAGCTTTGAAATTCCTTCTGCATAAAAATCACCCGCTTGTGCCTGGAGCCAGCCTGTGACCGTACCTTTGAGCTCTTCGTCGTCATCAAACCGCTGGGACCCGAGCCATGTCTTCATATGCATGAAGAGGTGATAATCGCTTGGCGCCAGATCTGGGCTGTAAGGTGGATGGTTGACAACGTCCCACTTGAAGGACTCAAGAAGGGCTGTTGTTCTGCGAGCAGAGTGAGGACGGGCGTTATCGTGCAAAAAAACGATACCGGAAGTCAGCATACCACGGCGTTTGTTCTGTATAGCCCGTCGTAATTTTTTTATAACAGCACGCACTTCACATTTGGCGGGGTTTTCTATTGCAGCACACATTTCAAACGGCCACAAACACTAAACTAGCGCAGATACCAGGTTCACTCGACCTCGACCACGGCTTGATGCCGACTGACCTGCTGAGTGCGTGAATGCACAGATGGCATCGCTACTCCCCCCACTACCCACACTGTGACCGATCGGAGGATACTTTCTGAACGGACCTCGTATTTACAAGGAAAATGAATTTAGTATAAAATATGACAGAGCAATGATAACAGAGAAAATACCAAACAATGTAGGATTTAGACAAGGTTGCAAATTAGGTGCACAAATTTATTTATTGGTGATATTCTAGAAGTAGTAAGAAAAAATGTCACACATTTACCAATTTTAAAAACAGAGGGATACCAGTTCTGCTCTTTGCAGTTAATTTAGTAAGATGTTCCATAACGAGCATAGGCTTAAAACAATCCTTGGAAACAATAGCAGGTTTTGTAAAGAATGGGGTGTGAAGATAAATAAAACTAAATCTAAGATCATGATGAAAAAAAAAAAAAACAACAAAGGTTTCAAACTGTAAAGAGAGGTAAAATGTTGGTGGTGAGTTCAGAAATTGAGGTGATTAAGAAAATTGATTACCTAGGAGTAAGATTATCTAGTAATGGTGAATGGAGTGACCAAAAAGATAGCACTGGCAGAAGGAAAAATGGCTGTGAGTGTTATTAGATCACGTATTAACAAAATACCAAATATGCAATTAAAATGTTTAGAAAGGGTGTTTGGTTCAATTATAGAAAGCAGGATTCTATATGGAATAGAAATATAGGAACCAGATGAAAGATGGAAAGCAATAAATGTTATAAATAGACTATTTTGTAGACCAGTTTTAGGCTTACCTAGGTCTTCACCGAATGAGGCTGCTTTAATGGAATTAGCAAGATTGGGTTACAAAAAGCAAGGTGATGGAAAGAATACAGAAATATTAGCTCACAATATGGAATTTAGATGAGGAGAATACCGTTAAACAGAGTTTGGGAGCACAAGTAAGAATAAAGGGGAGAGAGACCTGGATATATAAAAGGAAATAAGTATGGGATCATTATGATTAGATTGTGGAAGAATAGAAAAGGGATTCTGGAAAGAAGCAAAAACAAGATTTGAAGATACTGAAAAACAAGAATTATGGGCTAAAGTTAATAACAAAATATCTCTGATATATAAAACATTGAAAAATGATTGGGGGGAGAAACAAATATATAAATCTGTGATAAAGTAGGGAGAGAAGGGTTTGCATGGTTTAGAACATGAGTAATGCGCTTAAGGAGTATAAGGAATCGCTATATTAAGGAGAGATGTCCAATGTGTGAAAAAGAAGATAGTACTTGGCATTATATTTTTGATTGTCAACAGACAAAATATTGAAGAGATGAATTCCTTTTGCATAAGTGGGAAAACATGCCAAATGAAACAAGAGGCAAAAGAATCTTGAATCTAACACCAGAATAAAACATAACACTTGGAAAATTTATTGACAAGCTGAAACATAAATGGATATGGAAAACAGGGAAGACTAATGAGAACAATTAGAAAAATTAGTATAAGGTATAGAGGGAAACAAAAATCTAGATCCCAAGTTTTAAAATGCTCCATTATATGCACAACCTGGGTTAACTATAATGGGGCATGGGAAAATGCAACTTCAAAAATAAGGAGTATGTAAAATTTTGTATTTGTTATATATTATATATGTTATATACGTATGGAGTTGTATATGATGAATATTGTAATAAGAAATAGGTAATCACTATCTTTAAGATTTGATATTGAGTCATTAATTTTGCGATTTCCATGATAGTTCAATTAGCGAAGAAAAATCGAACACCTACTATTTAATGTTACAGACGTTAGCTTAACAATTCTACGACATCTAAATATCATTTGTAGAATTTTAATTTTATGTACTTTGTATCTTCAGACTTTTGTGACAAATCGTGTGTTAACAATTAACTCGTTTCCCCCTCCAATCTTTCTGAACTTATAATAAAAGCGTGGTAGATTTGCTTTTTTCTTCTACCCATACTGCGTATATCAAATAATGCAATTCATGAACACGATATTTCTGTGATGCTGCACCTTAAATGTACATTACAAACCGGAAGGGTTCACCACTGACAATTTCGACCTGCCGAACTGTATCGTGAGCCCAAGAGGGCTGAAGTAAAGGAAGCACAGGAGCTTACGGGCCGCAGACAGAGACGCGCAAAGGAACGTTTAGACCAGTTCCCTGTTGATGCTACTTAGAGAGGCGAATGACAACATGTCAAGTATTCTTTACATTGAGCAAGCATTCGCACCATCTTTTCGATACTAAGAGACTACAAAATCTAAAACACTCCTTTAAGGTTATCTCTTGTTAGGTATAGCTAAACAATTTGGCATGTGAAAAAGTCTTTGGAATTAGTGGACGAGCCTATTTTAACAACAAATGTAAATATTGTCCTGGACCTCACGCCTATCAACCTCATTAAGCTTTGGACACAAATTATCAGTAAACTTGCACGGTCATTCAGTTACTTATTGCAAGAAGTGAAACTAGCCCAAGTTTGTTTTACAGAAGTTTTCATTCAGAAGCGATGAGAAACATTTTATATGAGAGCTTGATTATTGTTCGTGATAGTGGTGGTGAAAAGTCAGGCAAAGAACCTTTAAAAGACTATAGTGATATATACATAATGATAGTGATATAGCCTGGTATGTAACAGTGTCAGGGAATCAACATTCTGCACACGCCGAGTTCACCTACCTACTGCAGCGGAATCAAGAGTCAGGTTGTGAGGTGGATTGGAAGCATCACAAAGAAATAAGTGAACCACTCCTAGTTTCCTACTGGAAAATTACAAATTGGAAATTGTTTGGCGATACTTATATTCGGCATAAATGTGTACACTTGACACTTGAAAAGAGTTTAAAAGAAAAGTTACTTACCAGTTAATGTTATTTAATTAATTATTTGTATGTCTAATAGCTTTATACACCTGCAGAAAACTCAGTATTTCATTTTTAAAAACTAAAGTCTGTTGAACAATTTTTCAGTCTCTGGCCTTTACGTTTCTAGATCATCATCAGCATTTTGAAGCCCTAGTTTGTAAGAGATTTGTGTGCAGCATGTTCCATTACTACGATTTAAAATCATTAAACATAACAGAATTTGTCATGGGCAGCTTATAGAATGGAGAAGAGAATACCTCGCACTCTATAGCCCTATAAGATCTATTGTTTATTTATAAACCACCACTGGACGAATATATAGAAGAAGTTGCTCAATTTCTATGTGACACATATAGATAGTTTTTACCGCCCAAAGAGCCGCCTGTTGTAAACATCCCGACATACTCCACGGTAGCTTGTTACTATTAAATTTTGTTGGCTTATGAAACCGCAATAAAGAAGCTATTCCTTAGTTATTTGTTTATGGGTGTTTAACGTGTTCCAACATTCCGTTATCACAGCCGATGACAGCAAATAAGCTCGTGGACATATGCAACTTAAACCTTTTAGGGGGAAGTCAAGGTTAGTGAGACTGAGGATGGAAGCATTAAATGATACAAAGAACAGAGAACATTATCAAAGAATTGTAGATAGATAAAGCTAACCAAAACTGGATGCCTTATACAATGAGACAAGCCTTTTTACTTCACTGGTTTACTAATACTAAATAAAGCATTTATAACTGAAAATGAAGCTGTTTATTATATTAGTCGACTTTTACACAAATGACTGTCTTCTGCCCCATTACCTGAAAGGTAGACTAGGGTCACTGATAACGAGCAAGGAGCATTGTTTTTGTTTTCATGGCCGGTGCGTCCCAATATCACCTTTTGAGGTTCGCACACCAGTGGTTCTTACGCTGCCTAATCACTAACTGATGTAATATTTAATGCTGCATAAAATTATACCTAAGAGAATTTCGAAGCTGCGATACCGAAATTCGGACTGGTTAAATTATGAACTACGAAACGGCGATATTCCATTGGTGTCGTTTCCAAACAACACACACACACACACACACACACACACACACACACACACACACACACACACACACACACACACACACACACACACACACACACACACACTACAGGATGTTTCAAAACGACACCGAACGAACATATAGAAGTAGTTGCTGAGCTTCTGTGTGACACATATAGATAGTTTTACAGCCAATAGAGCCACATAAAAAAGCGATCCAGAATGAGTGTAGAATAGGCAGTGCAAGGAACAACGACGCGTGCCTCACGCTGTCGGAGTTGGCAGGTATATGTCACACACGCCGTGCCGCGTTCTGTAGCTGTTTGTAAACATACTGACATACTCCGCAATAGCTTGCTACTATTAAGAATTTCTTTGACTTATGAAACCGCAATAAAGAAGCTATTACTTAATTATTGTTTATGAGTGTTTAACATGTTCCAAAATTCCGTTATAGCAGTCTGTGATGGCAAAAAGGCTGGTGAACATACACATATGCAAATTATACCTTTTAGAGGTAAGTTAGTGTTAGTGAGGTTGAGGATGGAAGCATTAAACAATAAAGAGAACAGTAAACAACGTCAAAGAATTGTAATTAGCCAAAATTAGCCAAATCTAAATGTCTTATGCAATGAGATGAGCATTTTATTTCACGTATCTGAAAAGGAAGCTGTTGACATTTACAGTGAGTGCTTGAACTTATTGTACAATTAAGATCATAAGAAACTGCTCTGAAGTTAATCAAATAAATATTATCATTGATGTATCTATTTTTACAATTCATATTTTTAATGAAACTAAATTAATCGTGCGTTCTCCCTTCAGCTCTTCCATCCATCAAACCCATATACGTCATTTCGGCGTTCGTATAGCGCTCCGTATTACTTGGATTTGCTGTCTAAGTACGCGCAAAACCCTCCATGTTATGACGGAATTTGTAGTTTGACACTGAAGAGCAACCTTGCAACTGTCCGAGTTATTAGTCCACTTTTTCACAAGTAACCTGCCCTTTGCTCCATTATTTGAAAGCGAGGCTAGAGTCACTGATAAAGAACAAGGAGTAATGCTTTTGTTTTCGTGGCCGGTGCATCCCAATAACAACTTTTGGCGTTCGCACACCAGTGATTCCTGCGCTGCCGAATCACAAAATCATGTAATATTTAATGCTGCATAAAATTATACCTAAGAGAATTTCGAAGCTGTGACACCGAAATTCGGACTAGTTAAGTAATAAACTACGCAACGGCTATAATCCCTCTGTGTCGTTTTGAAACAACCTATATATATATATATATATATATATATATATATATATATATATATATATATATATATATAACCTAGTCATACTGTACATCCGGTTAACCGTGTAAACAACTGCGTGTGTGCACATCTTAACCTTGAACCATTGTTAGCTTGTCTTTGATAGAGGAAGTATTTAGCTCCAGGTTTCACCAAGGAATGAGGTGATTGTGAAAATTGTGTGGCCGTCATTACATTGCATAAAATTGGATAATCTACAGGTGACATTTTCAAGACCCTAAAAAGCTGAAAATTAGCAGTATGTTTGTGTAGCGCCCCATTGAGCGATTCACTACAACGAGGACTGTATAGGATCGGTCAAGGGAGGGTTGACCACGCAGTGTCAGGACTCCAGCAGCACAAAAGCAGTGGCGGCTCGTGTTCGGAGAAATCCTGTACGGAGGCAGGCTATCTTGTCCCCTGAAATGAACATTTCAAAAAGGACAATGTCCAAGCTTCTGTCAGAGGACCTTGGACTAACGGCTTATCGCTGATGTGAAGGACATTATCTTGACACATGCCTAAAGAAGCTGAGAGTTATTAAATGTCTCCTACAGCGTTACCTCAAAATGGTCATCGGAACATTCTCTTTACTGATGAAAAAGTTTTCACTATTGAGGAGTCTTTCGATGTGCAAAAAGACAGGGTTAATGCATCATCTCGGGAAGCCAGTAATAAGGTTCCTAAAGGTCAGAGGGCCTATCATTCCTCCTCAGTGATGGTGTGGTGGGGGTAAGTTATTCTGGTACCCCCCAGGTACATTTTTGGTAAAAGGGCCTTAAAACCAGCGCCAGAGTGTATGAAAGTACTGTTTTGGAACCTATTGTCAAGAATATGAGTGGCACATTGTTTCAAAACCAACCATGGGATTTCCAGAAGGACTGGCCCTGCCCACAAGGCTAGGTCAACACAAGCATGGCTTCAGCGTCATGTCCCGGACTTCATTTCGCCTGAAGATTGGCCCAGTAGCACTCCGGACCTGAATCTATTGAACTACTGACAGTGGCCACTGCTTGAGGACATCTCCTGCAAGAGGAGACATCCCACCATTGGAAGTTTAAAGCATTCCTTGTTGTCAGCAGTGGCGGATTTCCCCCTGGATGTCGTCCGTTCCGCCATAGACGAGTGGCCACAAAGACTCAGAGCCTGTATCCGTGCAAAAGATGGTCATTTCAAAAAATGATTGGTGCTGTGTTTAATGAATGCCTGTAGGTACAACATACTGAAAGCCAATTAAAATATTTTGCATGGTATTTGCATTTTTCACTTTTCAAGTTTTAACAGCATTTATGGCTAAACTATATATATGAATAGATATGAATCCCTAGATCATGGAGGAGTGGCCATGATGGTGGGGTTGCTGATAGATGATGATAGTGATGCTGACACTACCCGGCAGAAAAATGTTTCTATTAAACTTTATTTTTGTGTCCCTTAAGAAACACAAAAGTAGCCACTGCGAGGTCTCCTGAAAAGTGATTAGAATACCTGTTTCAGAGTTCAACATCCTTCAGAGCACCTGTGGCCCCCGCATCAGAATTCCGAAATAGTCCTCATAAGTTCCTCTTACAACACTGAAATACCCT